>ML419514.1:0-26791 GCA_005239525.1 Nicotiana knightiana
CTCAACCTATAAGTCTGAATAACTCTTGTAAATCATAAATTACTTTTAGCGTCATGCATATGCATATGAATTTCATGTCGTGCATGAGTACATGTTTCATAACATCATCAGCCTCCGAGGGCATCCCATCATATCATATCGGCTGCTGTGGGAAAAATCATCATCGTATACCAGCTGATCAAGTGGTGGTGCGTATATAACGCCATAAACTCTCCCATATCCCATATTTATATATATATATATATATATATATACATACATATATACGCGAATATAACGCCATTTGAATCATATTTCAGCCACTGTGGGCAACATCATCATCATATACCAGCTGATCAGGTGGTGGTGCGTATATAATGCCATAACTTTTTCCCATGTCCCATATACATATATTTACATATATACGCGTATATAACTCCATCTGGTCATGGTTAATGCACATGTATGAAATGCATGAAAAGTATGTAATAATCTCAATATTCCTTCCGGATAACTTTTCTAACTGCATATTATTCTGAGACCCATGAACAGAAAATAATAATAATTCTCATGGGGAATCAAGAATATAGACATCCCTACTATTTATATGAATAGATTAATTTATAGAAACTATGTATTTTCTCGTTTCTTCTGTATAATTTGGACCATGCAAAAAGAAAGAAGGGTAGCCTTAACATACCTGAACCGATTCTCTTTTTGCGGAAACACGTATCGGCGGATCGGAGTAGGGAAAAATCCGTATGATATTCTTGAGAAAGATTGTACCATGCTTTTTTTGAATTAGCATAACACGTTGAATCTTGTAGCATTTCATTCCCAGAAAAAAGAGAAACAAAATCGCAAGCATGGACTTCCAGGAAATGAATGTCACGAATTTCAATTGATGGACTTCAAGCATTATTCACATCGTTGTAGCTAATAGAAGTTTTAGAACACTAAAATTTTTCCTCTTTCATAATATCACATATCTGACTAAATATGTATTGTTCCCAACATCATGAATTAATGGTGAAGGGGTTGGAGACTCTGTTGAAGTAATGGGCATTTTGATCACTGTTACCTCTTTGTAATGGTATAATAAATGTTGTTTTAGTCTTATACTTCTCTAATGAATACATTAAGACATATATACGTGTAAACAAGTTATAGCTTTGCCTAGTAACTCATTTTGCATAAGTTTTCCACCATGGTTAACCTTATGACATGTGGCAATAACAAGAAGACTCTTATCCACTTAATACCATAATTATATCCACCATTAATCAATTATCCACATAATTAAGGACTATCTCAAATTACTTATAATACTACACACTTTTAACATACCTTATACACCTTATTATCATGGCCACGTGGTACCTTGTATGATACTAGTCCATAATTACCGGGTATTTCAGCTCGGGCCGTATTTTATCCCAAAACGCCAAACTTGGACGAAAATTCATTTTCTTTGACTTGCTTCTACTCTCACATTCACGAATTTGCTTATCATTTGTTTGAAATAGCAAAATCCTTATAATCTCCAACCAATCTTTTCCTTGGACTGATGTCAATTACCTTACGAAAAATTTGATGTACAATACTACACGGTGAAACATCGTAGTAATTTAAATACTGCGAAGCGTAACATCATCGTTATATAATACTGCGGGACATAATATTGACGTAATATTGCGAGGGGTAACATCATTCCCCTCTTTGGAACATTGGTCCTCGAATGTTGACTGATGCTCTTATCATTTTTGTAACTTATAGCTCTTGTGAATACCTTAATACTCTTCTTGACATTTAAGCAGTTGCTCTGTGAATACATCCAAAGTCTAGAGTATTCCCCTTTTTAGTCTTTTTTCTCATATCATGACTTGTGGTCGAAATCTTCCTAATCTCGTAAATGTTACTACCTTTCATCATGCCGCCTGTACAATTTTTGACCTTGTAAGTGTGCCCAATCTCTAGGATTCATATGTAGAGCTTGATAAGATGTCCCTTTGGGCATATATGAGTATAATGAAGTTCTTCGCTCGGTACTTTGTTGAATTCATGAATATTGCTATATCTCATCGCATAGGTCCGTTTAGCCATCCGTATGAATTTACTGCCATAACTCTTACTTTGATTTCTCGTTACTGAGGTATGTTACCAAATCCCAGGTTACTTTCATTTCTTATCCCATACGTATAAATTTAAGTCATTTAATGCTTCCTCATTACTGCTTATCTTTAGAATGACGGCCTAATCTCATCTCATACTTTGTGGTTTTTTGTCGATCTATTGTTGATTCACCTTAATATTAATCTACAATATATCACTGATAACATGAAACTTCTTACGTAATACTTTGGCGCTAGGGCTTATGTAATCTCAAGGAATATTCGAAGTGATTCCCATAATCGTATTTCATAGTGTCTCAATGTGATTCACCTTATGGGAGTATCCTAAATTCGTTCCGCCAGGGAAATTGTTTATTCTTCTCTTTTTTTTTTTCTTCAATTCATTATTCAAACGAAGGCCCAAACATCATCCTTTATCTGTTACAATTATACCCTCATTTTATTCCCAGGTCAGCATTTCATTCTTTCTAAATGCTATTAATCTTCGACTCTTTTGAGTTCATTAGGGCTATAGTGAGCTTTTTATAACATAGAGAAAATGTCTGCTCTTCTGGTATTCATGGACTTAATCCTAAATACATCCATTCTCGTCACTTTTTCACTTGCCTTTCCTCATCCTTATGTTTTCTTAAAACTTTGTCAATCTACCATTAGCTTGCGACCTATACATATCCATTTATACATTTTCCTTCAACTTGCTTGCACCATAGATTTCCTTATGTTATTCTGGAACGTCAAGCAAGACATCACATCATCTCCAACTTTTCTCTATTCTCTTAACTAGATCTCTCAGTACTTAGAAATCATAGACTGGAAGACATGCCGCTATCATTCTCAGTTATTGGATCCCTGTGCTTATATCCTTTTATCCAAAATATGGACTATTCATGATCTTCTGCCTTTGAGTATCTCGTACGTTGTTCACCTTTACCTTACTTACCTTAAAATCTCGTATTGTATCTTCTATCTCTTTTCATACCTTCCCTTCCACCTAGGTATAATTCTCGTCCATGACTTAAAGCTCTATTATAATACTCGCACCTCTGGTACATACACAATCCGGTGGGAGATTCGTACTGAATTCTTATGAGGCTGGTACCACTTCTAACTGGCTTCCTGTAGAGCCATTATAGATTATGGTTGTTGTGTTATTTCTCTTGAACATCTGATATTAAGAGTGATTATGTCATGTTCTCCAGCGCAACTTCTATAATTTTTCTAAGTCCAATAATCAGACTCCTGATTTACTTAGGTGGTGTAATTCTTTAGTTTCCTCTTCCTTCTGATCAGCCTTTACGTAATCTTAAGCTATCTTCCGATCCGTGGCTCATGGTATCAGTTATTACCTTAGCCTTTCATGGGCGTTATAGAATATCCATGATACAATCTTCTAACAATTCAACCCTTTGTCTAAGCCCCGGGATCAATTCTTTCTTTTAACTTATACCGGAGTCTTCTATGGTTGTATGATTGTTAACAAATATGCTGCCTGGATAATGCTCCAAAATCTTGAGTGTATCCATAGTGTACTAATCCTGGATCTTTGATCAAATAATTCTTTCGTTCCATCTTAGCTTTCTTTCAACGTAAGCTATTACTTTTCCTGGTCTTTCTGCCCCCTTGTTGCATCCATACTTAGCTTATCTTAGTGCCCACACTTGCCAGAGTTTTCATACAACTCATATGATCTCGAATATTACTTTTAATTCTTACTTCTCGTTCATTAGTCGCGGTAGGTTAAACTTTCCCTTGGAATGCTTACAATGTTGTTGCGAAATTGTTGCTATACGACCATTTCCTCTTTAGGTCATTGTGCTTAGGTTGAAGGCTTCTTTCTTATCTCCTCAGCTAGTCTTTCGTTGTAGTACTTAGGGAGAACCCTTGACTCTCGTAAAGTTGTGAGCTTATTACAGACCTTTTTGTTGTCCTTACTTGCCTATAATCATCCATAGTTGCTTACTTCCATGCCCTTGTTCTTGTATGGTTGCTTCTGAACTGATATTTTGACTGTCTTCCCAGTGACACTTTCTTTTATCCCCGTAAAATTCATACGTATATTTAACTACCCCGACTCTTATTTGAATACATCTCAAGTATTATAATGATATTCTTCGAGGCTGAAATTTCCAAGTTTGGTTCTACTATGTTTATCTCACACGATCTGATGATTCGTCTGTAACTTCCTGTTTAGCCATAAATGGGATCTTCCTAACCAATTACTAACTACTCGTTGTCCCATTCTCATATCAATATTCCTCGTAATATTTCTTGGGTTACTTCCTTTGTCTTAACTTATGTCTCACACTGGCTCCTTATTTATTAATAACAGCTCGGGCAGGAACCTTTACTTCCTCTCCTTGACGTCGTGCTTGCACAATATTCTTGAATTGTAGCGTATTTGTAAGATTTGGATAAGTGCCTTCTCATTCCTCTAATTCAAACACTTCCATAGCTACATCTCTTATCGATCATCTTTCTGAATGTAGACATTGTCTTATTACGAAATAAAATAGAAGTTCGGGACTTGAATTCTTATAAGTAAGCTCTACCACACGATATAGAGTAAGAATAAAGAGTGACCGTCTTAAATTCCCTGTAGCCTCGTGATTATAAGTGTGGTGCACGACACACCCATAAACAAGACTCTACTAGACACGGCTTGTAGACTCCCTAGGACAGAACTGCTCTGATACCACTTTTGTCACGACCCAAACCGATGGGCCGCGACGGGCACCTGATACCTTACTCGACCGAGTACCAACGTAACGTATCTTTCTTATTACATTATCATGTACACGTGATATACGGGCCTAATAGGCCAACATAATCATTTACAAACTCAAAATATAGGCCGACAAGGCCGTACAATCTTTCACGTATACGACATATGTCTACAAGCCTCTAAGAGTACATAAATGTCATAAAGGTCGGGACAGGGCACCGCCATACTAATCGGTACATGTCCTAATCATACTGACCACATAAGAAACTCCGGAGCAAATGGAGCGCACCAACACCTTCCGCTGAGCTGATAGCCTACCTTGATACCATCCTGGGGAGACTGATAGAGCCATACTCTACAAAAACTCAAGCACAACTAAGGTTCTATACNGTTTCATAACATCATCAGCCTTTCAGGGCATCCCATCATGTCATGTCGGCCACTGTGGGCAAAATCATCATCGTATACCAGCTGATCAGGTGGTGGTACGTATATAACGCCATAACCTTTCCCATATCCCATATACATATATATACATACATATATACGCGTATATAACGCCATTTGAATCATATTTCAGCTTGTGGGCAACATCATCATCATATACCAGCTGATCAGGTGGTGGTGCATATATAACGCCATAATCTTTTCCCATATCCCATATACATATATTTACATATATACCCGTATATAACGCCATCTGGTCATGGGTCAATGCACATATATGAAATGCATGAAAAGTACGTAATAATCTCAATATTCCTTTCGGATAACTTTTCTAACTGCGTATTATTCTGAGACCCATGAACAGAAAATAAAATATAATTCTCATGGGGAATCAAGAATATAGACATCCCTACTATTTCTATAAATAGAGTAATTTATAGAAACTATGTATTTGCTTGTTTCTTCTGTATAATTTGGACCATGCCAAAAGAAAGAAGGGATAACCTTAACATACCTGAACCGATTCTCTTTTTGTGGAAACACGTATCGGCGGATCGAAGTAGGAAAAAATCCGTATGATATTCTTGAGAAAGATTGTACCGGATTTTTTTTTTTGAATTAGCATAACACATTGAATCTTGTAGCATTTCACACCCCAGAAAAAAGAGAAACAAAATCGCAAACATGGACATCCAGGAAATGAATGTCACGAATTTCAATTCATAGACTTCAAGCGTTATTCACATCGTTGTAGATGATAGAAGTTTTAGAACACTAAAATTCTTCCTCTTTCATAATATCACATATCTGACTAAATATGTATTGTTCCCAACATCATGAATTAATGGTGAAGGGGTTGGAGACTCTGTTGAAGTAGTGGGCATTTTGGATCACTGTTACCTCTTTGTAATGGTATAATAAGTGTTGTTTTAGTCTTATACTTCTCTAATGAAGACACTAAGACATATATACGTGTAAACTTGTGTAAACAAGTTATAGCTTTGCCTAGTGACTCATTTTGTATAAGTTTTCCACCTTGGTTAACCTTATGCCATGTGACAATCACGAGAAGACTCTTATCCACTTAATACCATAACTATCTCCACCATTAATCAATTATCCACATAATTAAGGACTATCTCAAATTACTTAAAATACTACTCACTTTTAACATACCTTATACACCTTACTATCATGGCCACGTGGTACCTTATATGATACTAGTCCATAATTACCGGGTATTTTAGCTCGGGCCGTATTTTATCTCAAAATGCCAAACTTGGACGAAAATTCATTTTCTTTGACTTGTTTCGACTCTCACATTCACGAATTTTCTTATCATTTGTTTGAAATAGCAAAATCCTTATAATCTCCAACCAATATTTTCGTTGGACTGATATCAATTACCTTACAAAAAATTCAACGTACAATACTACATGGTGAAACATCGTCGTAATTTAAATATTGCGAAGCGTAACATCATGGTAATATAATACTGTGGGACGTAATATTGCGAGGCGTACCACGCAGGTGCGTGAAATTGGGCGCAGGTGCGGAACCCCTGGGCAGAAAGTATAAAATAATCTTCCGCGACTTAAACCCTTTTTACACCATTTTTATACTGACATAGAGCTTTGGGGGCGATTTTTGAAGAGGGAAATCAGTTTTCTTCATAGAGGTAAGTATTTTGATCATTAAAAATAGTTTATGGGTGATTATAGAACACAATCTCAACATTTAGTTCATGAAAATCAGTGGAAAAATGTGGGTTTATGGCTTGAGATTATGAGACCTTTAGGGATTGATTTGTGGGGTCAAACGAACTCCAATTTTAGTGTTCTTTATATGTATGGACTTGTGAGATGATGAAAAACAGTTTTGTATAAAACTTTCTGAGTTTCGAGATGCGGGCCGGGGGGGAGTGGGGGTCGGGTTTTGACTAATTTCAGGTTTTGAGCTAAATTTGGTACTTTTCAATTAGAATTCATTCCTTAAGCATAATTTGATGATAAAAATTTGAACTTGGTAGATTTGGAGCACTCGGAGGCTGAATTTAGAGGCAAAGGCGCTGCAGAATAGTATTTTAGCCGGTTTTGAGGTATGTAACGTTTCCAAACTTGGTTTTGAGGGTTCAAAACCCCGAGCTAAATTATTTATGACTATTGTTGAGGTGACGCACATGCCAAGTGACGGGCGTGCAGGCGTGCACCGAGTATTTTTGGCCTGGCTTATCCCATGGCACAACTTAGTGATTATTCCCTGATGATATATGTACTTCTGTTAATGTGGTAATTGTGAACCTGTTAGAAATCATGTTAAGTATAAATGTTAGGCTTCACGCCGAAAATGCTGAGACCCGAGTGGTCGTATATTACTATCTCATTTTGTGATTATTTGATTTCGTATACTCAGTCCTGTTATAGCATATCACTTCATATCTCAGTCTCAGTATTGTTAATTATATGCATACTTATCATTGTTTCGGGCTGATGAATGCATTTGTGATCCATGTGAGTGAGACTGAAGAGCAACGACTGAGTGAGGCCGAGAGCCTGCTATTGAGACAGTTATGAGATTGGACTGCACACCGCAGCGATATTAAATCATGCCTTCGTTGGCTTGATATGGCTCTTGGGCCACTAGGGCCCCTTCGGAGTCTTTACACCCCTAGTGAGCGCATTGATGTGAGGGATGGATCTTCCCTGGATATGGATCTTGTCCGAGTGTTGTATTCCAGAGATGGACTTTCTCCATGGGGATGGATTGGCCCTTTTTACTCAGTACGGAGTGACTACGGTCACCAATGATTATGTACATTCCGGGATGGACCTTTCCCTGGGCCTGAGAGCCATATACGGTACTGCGTGGACTGCTGCGTGAGGGATGTAAGCACTATATGCATATCCACATTGGTTTCAGATGGCATTTAGAGTATAATGGTATACTTGGCATATTTACTCATCTTGATAAGCTGTTAGCATGTCTAAATTCTGTATATTGTTTATTGTAAAATTTTGAGGTTTTGTCCGTCACTACTTCTTAGCCCATAATTTTGAAAAGAAGAGAAAATCATTTAGGTCTTTGTGTTGAATTTTTTCGAGAATTTTGCTGAGGTGTACCTTTGATTTTTTTGCTATATTATGAGTGTAATATCTGAAAGAAATCAGCCCTTAAAAAGGCTCTTTGGCCAACCCATGCTAGCTCCTTTGTGGACATGTTTCGTCCTTTCATTTAAGCAAGTAGGTGACACACCTACTTGTCACCTATGCAGCCTGCACAGTCTCGCAAAAACACAAATATATCTTTACTCTGATATAGTAGGTGAATCATCTCATATTTCCAAGTATATTGGGAGATAAGCTCAGATACATTTGACCTAAATTCCAGCATATTTATGAATGTAACTTGTGATGGACTTTGCCAACTTTTTCTCCACAACTAGCTTGACTTTAAACATAACACATGACTATCATACGACTAATATAACTCATAACATAACCTCCTTATCATTTTGAGCACCCTAGTCTCACCCCAAAAGTATATGTTATAACATTCTCAACTTGTCGATTTTAGACGAAACTTATTTTCTTCAATTTGTTTAGCTTCTAAGTTTTTCAACCCTCTTGGTACTTATAGTTCATGATCTTAAATATTTGCAACCTCCAATTTAATATGATTAACTGCCTCCAAGTTAATATGATCTTAATATTTGCAACCCTCTTGTAATCCCATGTGATGTATGTTATGATCAATATTACCATTTATACTGATCTTGTTATCCTTAAAGATAATAAGAAGGTTAGATAAAATGTACGTTGGTGCTCGGCAAGTATGGCCCGGGTGCTAGTCACGATCCTCCAGTTTGGGTCGTGACAAACTTGGTATCAGAGCAGGTCTGTCCTAGGGGTTGTCTATGAAACGTGTCTAGTAGAGTCTTGTTTATGGGTGTGTAGTGCACCACACTTATAAGCAAGAGGCTACAGGGCATTTAGGACTGTTACTCTTTCTTCTTACACTAGATTGTGTGGTAGAGCTCAATCGTAAGAACTCAATTTCCTCAATTCTATCTTATTTATAATACGATGATGCAAACATCTAGAAAGATGGATGGTAAGAGATTGCAATGTGGCTGTGGAAGAGTTGAGTCAGAGGAACTCAATTTTGCATCATGCTTATGATGAGTAAATGTGAGGGCTTCAGCAGATCATGTGTGTACTAAGATGTGTTAGTTTCTTAATAAGGAGCTCTAAGGAAAGAATATCTATCTACCCATATGGTAAAAAGAAATAAGAGAATCAGAAGGTAGATACGAGTTTTAGCAAGTAAAAGAAGCAAGATAAAGAATGG
Source organism: Nicotiana knightiana (assembly GCA_005239525.1). Taxonomy (NCBI): domain Eukaryota; kingdom Viridiplantae; phylum Streptophyta; class Magnoliopsida; order Solanales; family Solanaceae; genus Nicotiana; species Nicotiana knightiana. The sequence goes on from ML419514.1 coordinate 9,628, forward strand.
TACGAGGTACCTAGTTAATAAAGATTATCAGTATTTATAATTCTATCAGAGAAAATAAGAATTTTTAGTTACTTTCAACGGTAACAGAGATATCTACAATTGTCCATACCGATCTCAATTATGCCCTATGGGAGCTAACTAAAATAATTTAAGAGAAGGATAGGATATCAGGATCCAGCTGGGATTAGAGTAACCGAAAATTGTGGATAGATTGTTATCATTATTTAACATTTTTGAAGGGTAGTGCAGAACATGGTAATAGTTCTCATTTGGAGATAGCCATATGGTCACTCTAGAATAGAACAGTCAGATATGAATACTAGAATATTCAGAAATTTCAGAAGATAGGCACTAGGATCCTAGAAGGGATAAATATTTGCCTTAGTATGACTCCTGCCACTAGTAAAGAAAAAAAAAGAATGTTAGGCGTCCCAAAGAGCCAGTGATATGAAGCAGGGGGAGCTAAATGTGAAAGAACGTCATGTTGAAGTCTTTATAATAGGGCGATAGACAGAGATATTAGCATGAGAATAAGAAGAGAGTAAATGAAACATTATGAGTAAGAGGTGATAAATGAGTGATAGCGGTAAATCAGAATATGGTATAATGATAAAGTCTATAGTCAAGTGAAGGAAAAAAAAAGAGAGGAGACAGGCCTTGAGACAATACAAAAGTGTAAGCCATAAAGCCATACCCTCATTTCGAGAAATGAGTTGGTGACTCACACGTGATTACCATAAGGAAAAGTTAGACCCCCCAAGTAATAGAAATTAGTATGGGATAGTAAACAAGAAAAAAAAATCGAACATGAATTAGGGATCAAAGGAATTGGTAATAGACGACATTGTTTCAAAGATAGTGTTTCGACAATAATAGAATGAACAATAGAAGAATAACCTTTAAAGGTCATTCACGAAGACGCTTCTCTAAAGCAAGCACTATGAGCAGAGTTAAGCTTAAGGGGCTAAATGTGCCAGTTATACCACGTGTCACCCTTGTGTGTACGAAATTCAATTATACCTGGTGTAGAATGGTTACTGCAAGGCGAGTAATGTCTGTGAAGATGTAGAAACAAAATGCCAAAGATGAAGAGGTAAATATAGAATGGTATAGGAAGAATGTGGTAAAAAGGTGAAAGGAATAAGATTGCATTTATTCATGTCCTACAGATATAATATAACTCCAGAACATTATGCAAGCATGATGCTGGGAAGAATCAATAAGGGTTTCGCACTCGATGATATTGATATATAAGTGGGAATGAAAACTTGATACATAAGGATCTCGTACAAGAGGTAAGTTAAGAAAAATGACATAACCCAAAAGTCGTTACATAAAATAAAGATATGAGAGTGGACCAATGGGTATTCAGTAGTTGATTCAGGAAGAGCCTAGTTATGGATAGATAGGAGGATATAGGCAAATTAGTAGATCATGCAANAGGACACTAAGATAGGCCAAGTATCCATGCAGCAAGTGGCAGAACGACCAGGAAAAGTAATTGTTTACATTTAAAGACAACTGAGAAGGCGTGAAAGGAAATCTATGGTGCTAACATGATGAAAGGAAGGTTACAACTGGTATAAGTAGATGCGCGTAGGTCGCAAGCTAAATTATGGTAGAGCAACAAGGTTTTAGCTAGGCAAGATTAATGATAAGAAAATGTGTGTGAGAAGGTGACGAGAATAGGTAATTCCTCGGGATTAAACTCATCACAACAAGAGAGCTGACGGTTTCCATACAGTTATAAAAAGCTCAGTATATCATGAATGAACTCAAAGGAGTTTAACACTAGGAGCATTTAGAAGAGATAGAATTCTACCATGGTAGTAAAGTAAGGGTGTAATTGTGATAAATGATAAAAAGGATGACGTTTAGACCTTTGATTGAGTAATGATTTAGAGAACAAGTATTTCATAAACTGCACGTTATTAGAATACCCCCATAAGATGAATCACATTGGGATGCTATGAAATACAGTTATTGCATTATAGTATCGTCCCTAAGTGGATCAGGAAAATCACTTCATTCCCTGATGAGACGTGAGCCCTAGTGACTAAATATTACATAAGAGATTTTAAATTATCAGTGGTAGATTATAGATCAATATGAAGGTGAATCAACAATGAATGGATGAAAGTTACAAAGTATGAGATGAGATTATGTTGTCATTATTAAGATGGACAGTAATAAGGAATCATTAAATGTATTAGATTTATACATATAGGATAAGCGGTGAGAGAAAAACCTGGAGTTGGGTGGCAAGTCTCCATAATAATAAATCGAAGTAAGAGTTATGGTATAGTATGACCTACCTAGTAGTGGTAAAGTCATAATCATAGATAATTGAGACTATGAAACAAGATATAGCAATAGTCGTAAGTTCAACAAAATAACAAACAAAGAACTTTAGTACACCTATAGATGCCCAGAGGGACAGCTTGTCATAGTACAATATATCTTCACCAAGTGAATCCTAAAGATAGGTTAAAAGCTAATAAGAAATAAAAAAAGTAGATAAGAGTCGCATTGGCGCACATTCAAGGTTAGAATTGTCTAGGCTACATGAAATAAGGTAGAAATAGTTACGACATTGAAAGGAGTTCGACCACAAGTCGTGGTGTGAGAAAGAGGCCTAAAGGAGGAAATGTTCAAGCCTTTGGATTTATTTATCAAACAACTCCCTAGATGGAAAAGACAATATTAAATTATTCGTAAGAGTTATTGCTTAAGATATGGAAAAGTGCATTAGTCAACATTCGAGGACGAATGTTCCAAATGGGGGAATGATGTTACACCCCATGTTTTCGTACGTGAGAGTACATCGTAAGTCAATTGATGTAAGCTCAGAAATAAGATTATATTTAATGGAATATAAATTAAGCTAATAATGTTACATTGGAGGTTACAAATGTATAAGATCATGAATTACGAGTACCAAGAGGGTTGGAAAGCTTAGAAGCTAAACCAATTGAAGAAAATAAGTTTCGTCGAAAGTCGACGAGTTTGGAATGTTATAACATGTACTTTAGGGTGAGACTATGGTTCATTACATGATAAGGAGGTAATTATATGAGTTAAATTTTATCGTATGATAGTTTTGTTCTACATTTTGAAGTCAACCAAGTTGTGGAACAAAAGTCGTCAAAGGTCTTCACAAGTTACACTCATAATGTGCTTAAATTTAGGTCAAATGTAACTGAAGTTTTATCCCAATATACTTGGAATTATTGGATGATATACCAACAAAATTTAAGATCTATGATTCTATTTTCCAGTGCATTAAACCGTTCATCTATACGACGTAGGAGAAGAGATATATTTGCAATTTCGCGAGACTGCGCAGACATCATAAGTGACAAGTAGGTGGATCACTAGAGCTTTTTGAGAAATACATTTCATGTGCTATATGAGGTCTTATTGGGAAATATAATATACCAAATTTAAGTTCTAGAAATTTAGTTTCCAACGCTCTTAACCATTCGTTCATACGAAATCAGGATAAAAAGATATAAGCGTCGGAAGATGGACCAATCCTAGGGTGCCAAGCTAGCACCTCTTTGACTTTTCCAAACTTGATATATATAAACCTTAGGTTGGCTTTCTCTTCATTATTCAGAATAAAACGACCATATAACACCCATAAACATAACCTCAAACTATCTTCTAGGGTTTCAAATAATATTATCATTCCGGGCAAGAAATCGAGAAGCAATAACATCAAAACGATCCCTACGACGTAAGTGTCATTATACCGCCTCTCCTTTTTCTTTGTAGTTAGAGTTTTGGAAGGTACTTCGTAGTTAAGAAATGTATAATATCTGTATTTAAGTGTTCAAATATCAATTAAGGTTGATAAATATATTTCCTAATAGTTAGAACTCACGGGACAGTGATCGGAAGCCGTGAGTTCGAGTTATTTGACTTGTAGCGGACTGTTTTGTGTTGTTGTTGGGATGCGTATTTTACTAATGTTTTGTGGATTTTTTGAGGATGAATAGTGTTGAGAAACACCATATAGATGTAGGGTTGTGAGCAAGTCGTTTGTTGTAACATTTCCGGGTCGTTTGACACGACTATGGTGGTCGTCTTATGTGAGAAGTGACTAGGTTGTGTGTGGACTGTTTTGGGAGGCTCAATATGATTATTATTGATGTTGTTTGGGCTATTTGGTGATTGTTTTGAATTTTGTGAATTCATATAAATAGGGTAGGTGTTGTCCGTTTCATCGTAAAATAGGTTGTGGTCGATACATAATGGTTATGACGCTTAAACGATAACAATAACGATAGTGTCGTTTCTCTTATTGTAGATTAAGGAGTTGTGACATTTGCGTAGCTTGAGGTTGGGGCAGTATATACAAGGTAGGTGAGGCTATACCTTTCCTTCTTTTGCACGACTTTGATTGTACATAATTCAATGAACTAGCTTCCAAAGATACTCTACTCTTAGAAGCTAGCAGTACTTACATTGTTTCCCTTCTTATGGAACAATTCATGTTGAGGTTGCTTCTCTTATTCTTATGTTATCAATGTTGTTGGTACTTCCTGATTCTTATAAGATTGTTGATGAAGAGTTAGTCCTAATGATGTGTATGGAGAATATCGACCTTACGCCTCCGAAATATTCAGAACATGATTCCAATGAGTCTTGCATGCATTATATATATATCCCGAGCCATGCTATAGTCAGCCGGGTATGGCACCTATTGTGCAACTACTGATCAGTTGGGTTTACCGAGTCCTCTTTGAGGCCGGGTATGATATGATGATGATGATGACCACAGAGGCGGATGTTTAAAAAGATTATGTGTATATATGTATCATGCATTTCATGTTAATGTCTCTTAGAAGCACTCAGGTGCTACAAGTTGTATCTCCTACATCTCTCTTTACATTACAGTTCTTATTTATGCTTTCCTACCTTACGTACTCAGTACTTTATTCGTACTGACGTCCTTCTATTTGTGGACGTTGCATGTCGTGCTGCAGGTCCTGATAGACAGGTAGACAAAGCTCCCCCACCACAATAGGCTTTCCAGTTCAGCGGTTATAGGCGAGATCCCTTCTCCGGACTTGCGTGGTCTTGGTATGCATTTTTGTTATAGATATTATGGGTATGTCGGGGCATGTTCCTGCCATGTTGCATTACTTATGCTCCTTTATAGGCTCATAGACAGGTGTCGAATCATGTATAGTTTGGTATGCCTTGTTGGCTAATTCTTGTTGTATAGTCTTTCATGGCAGTGTTGTAGCTCGTATCTTTAATGTAGTGTCTTAGAAATCTTGTCATCCCATGTGATATATGTTCATGATCCATATATACCATTTATATTGATCTCGTTATCCCTTAAAGATAGAAGGTTAGATAAAATGTACGTTGGTGCTCGGCAAGTATGGCCCGGGTGCTAGTCATGATCCTCCAGTTTGGGTCGTGACAGCTTTAAGCGCAGCGAAGAGTATAAATTCAGACAGCAGGAGTATAAATATTATGCGGTGAATTATAATGATAAAAATTTATTCATACTTAATGTTTACACAAAATTAAGTTTTAACCCTTATAATACACATCATCTAACCATGATCGAGTAATAAATATGTATATAATTACTTAGTCGTAAAATGGTATGGTTGAATTTATACGTGGTTTATAGACAAGTGAATCGATTTGATCCCAAAATGATAAACAACTTAAACACGAATGTAACACTTAGCATTGTAATCGAGATAAGACAACAGAAATCCTAGTTCCGGGAGCAGAGCTTCTAGAGGCAGTTGTAACAATATTAATAAGCAAGAATGTATAATATTATTGAACTTTGGATAATGTATAATATGAGCTTATCAGAAAATTTCTCCCCTACAATGGCTGTTAAACTCGCTATTTATAGTTGCACCTAGGGAACAAGGCCCTAGGATCAAGCCCCTCTTAAATGTCAATTACGGGGCCATTGAAGAATGTGTAACGGTAGGCTATGAATGCTATATTCTCTGCAACGAACTATGTACTTAATGCTATAGAATATTCTCCATTAAATATTACCGGGTGACAGGCATTTATTTTGTCTTTATGAGCAATATTCCCTTTGGGAAGAAACGAGATTGATGTCCTCAGACTTGATTGTTAATTGTCTCATTCTCCATATGACTTCGGCTCCACATGTCGCTTTATTATGCGAGTATTTAATACAAATATATTTTACCCTATACAAATAGTCCCCCTGCTTTCCGGTGGCATATCCTTGTGTCATCAGGAAGTTTGTGAAGATACCAATACCTTTCTTGGTGGGAAATTCTATTATACCCTCTGAAAAGTCTCTGACGCTTGATAGATGCACGTCTCCCCATATTTAATGCTCCGAACACGCGTTATCCCATGATTCAGCAATAATTCGCTGATTCTCGAGGTAATTATAGCCACAATTTTAGCCGCCTATTCTTTTACTTATATATTTCAATATACTTCTTTTGCACTTCACAATCTTTTAGAACTCTTTCGACTTCTTTACTCAAATCCTTCTAACTTTCTTTACCCTTCCTCCTCAAAGAAACTCCTTACTTCTATCTACTAGATATGGCTTCTTCTTCCAAAAATTCCAGTTCTTCAAAGAACAAAGAAAACACTGATGATGATTCTCCTCCTACGTTGATCACCATCATCCCCAAAAAACTCGTTATGACTAAGGACTTCGAAGAGAAGTTCCCTTCTGCTAACTCTCGCACATGAGCTATTGGTAGATATCCTTCTTCCATCCGTCCTTCTAGCATTCCTGCTGTGAAGGAAGATTGTGGTTGCCAAGATTTGAACATCATTTCTCCTGACCTAGTGGAGCGGGTAACATTCACTAAGAAAGGTTTTACGTACGTTTACACGTACCCCTTCACTTTGAGCCTGTTCTCATTGAGCGGGTGATACGCTCAAATTACACTTAAATAAATAGTGTAAGGCAATCGGTGTCAAATATAATAACCCAACAAGGATGAGATCGAATCCCACAGGGAATAGGTGTGACAAAGTTACTTGAATAGTGTGAAACTTGACTTAAGTCGTAATTCTATTCCTTTAGCTTAAAAAGAGAATGGTATAATTGTGAATTAACAAGAGAACTATTTTGTTGTGAGAATGTAATTAATTTGATTAAGGAAACCAAGGTTGTGTCCCTATCAATGAATTATAATGCTATCAGTGTTAATATGATATATTTCTAATAGAAGATCCTTTGATATGCAAATGGTTTCTAAATGACTACCCAATATTTCCCAATAGTTGGATAGTATTTTCCCTTTATAATTTTCCCAAATATAAAAGAGATGAAATTAATAATAACCAATTTGTTCCAAGTAGAACCCACTTATTCTTAAGAGATCCTATTTAACAAGGTTTAAAGCCTTGAGTTCTTGATATTCACTTCTACCAAACCCTAACCCACTTTTCCAAGTAAAGATAGTGTAAAATGGAATAAGTCATGTTTCCACACTAACAATAAATAAAGCATAAGAAATGAATAAATATCAACCAACCATTATCTCTCTCTCTCTCTCTCTCTCTCTATATATATATATATATATATATATATATATATATATATATATATATTCAATGTTAAACACCCATTAACATTACACCCATTTAGGGTCCACAACTTAGTATCTAAAACTAGCTACTCATACTAGAATATAAAAACAAAGCAATAAATAAAGTCATAAAGCATACAAAGATACAAGATTCTCTCTTCAAAAGCTTCCAAAGTAATGGTGTATTCAATGCCTTCAATGTGGTATCTTTTTAGACTCAATGACCCACAAAAATCCTCGTAACTCTATTTATAGTAGATTAAAAGTCGGGGTCAAAATTGGATAAAAATGCCCCTGCAGAGCCCTTCTGCGATAGCATAATGGTCACAGACCATGTATTTGGACCTCATAGTTGACAATTGTACCGCATAATTTTAGATCTTCAAGCCCAGATTTCCATCGCATTTCCATTATATGGTCCGCATATCAGTTATGCGACCGCATTTTCCATCGCAAAAGTGCTACACAGGTTTTTCAATTGCAATTGTGCGGTCATTATGCCATTCGCAGACGTGCTATGCGACTGCATAATGGACTGCACATTCTTCTCTTCAGTTGGCCAAAAATCTGCTTCAGATTGCGGTGATTATACAGTCCGCATATTAATTCTGTGGTCGCATACTTGCAGCATTCCTGCCCTTTTGTGACTTTTTGACTTATTTTCAATATTTTTGGGTCTTCAAGTCTCATGCACTACAAAACACCAAAACTTTATAAGAATTAACTACAAATGTATTGAAAGACGAGCTAAATTCTATGTAATTGGTATCAAAAGTGCCGAAATTCTACGGCACATCACTGGGGGGATCGACTACATTATCTTTGCAGTTTTTTTTCACTACCAGGTCTGCTTGGCACACGTGAGCCCTTCTGTGTGGCGGATGGTAGCATGTCTTCGGCGGCAATGCCAGGAGACCGAAGAAGAGCTTTCCCTGGCTCAGCTGATGAACCTTTATTCCCCCAAATGTTTTAGGGGGAATGATAAACTTCAGCAAACGTGGTCACCGTACTTTGTTCACTAGCATGGATGATGACAATGATCGTGGGTGGATGGAGCAGTTCGTTATAGTTGCCATCAGGGATATCATCCCAGCAACAACCCCATCCTTTACTGAATCTTGGAATCATACACGTAAGTTCGATATTTATCTTTTTCTATATTAAGAATTGTTCAAGTTTTTTCTGACTCTTCTCTTTTTGTTATCTCAGCAATTCGGTGGACATCTCCAACGGTCGAAGGCTTGGCTTAGTGGATCCAGAAGATTCTGGATATTACCATGCCCGAGACTCGCTAATGGAATGAAATGGCCTACAAATACGGGTAGAAGGACAAATATCATGGTAAGTTGATTCTTGAATTAACCTTGTCTTTATTTAACATAAAAGAAGCTCTGGCTAACTTCTTTTTTTGTCGAATTCAGGTTTACCACACGCTCTATTTTCGTCCCGAGGAGGATGTTTTGGTTGATCCTCAAATGCAGAGAGGTTGTTGCAGGAGGCTTTTGCCCGAACGGGTGTCGTCGTACCTGCTTCTGATGCAAGTGCTCCCTCTCGGAGTCCCCAGCCAGAGAACAAGCAACCAAATAGGCGATTCTCCTCTTCGACCGGGGGAAAAAATAACAAGGTGAAGAGCACCTCGACTAAGCCAGCAATATACAATATGGTGATCAATGATGATGTAAAAGCCAATGATGAGGGGGATTCTCTACATAGAAAATGACGACCTTCATCAACTCAACAGGATGCTCAATCTACTTTTGCTGGTACCGTAAGGTTGGCTACCAGGTCTTTCCGTCTTCGTTTGATGAGCAACCAACAACTAACACCTCTTGTGCCGCAGCTGCTTCTCAACGTATAACGCCATCAGCTTCTCCTCCTTCTTCACTGATCATGCCTTCTCCCCAACAACTGCTACATTATCTCCACTGGTGGCAGATACCCAAGAAGAGGATGTCCCTACTCCCCAGTCCGAGTCCATGAGAAAGAGTGTTTCCCTCTCAGTCTCTACCAAGTGTCATCTGTTGTCCTAAACAGTGGACTTGCTAGTTACCTGAAGCCTCTGGCTTCAGAGAAAGATAAAAATAAGATACATTCTCTCTCGGGAGAGTGTATGATAAACAACGCCATGCAAAACACAGCAGCGGTACAATGTTTGCTCTCTCTACTCTTTCTTCTAGCTTTACTATGACAGGATTTTTGATTTGAACTTTTATTTGTAGACCAACTTCCTTTCTTCCGAGGGCCTTTAGAAGTTGATCTTCAATAAAGAAAAACTTACATTCGAGCGGGATAAACTAATGTCCGGGCAGGAACAACTTCCTGCACGCCTTTCGTTATTAGAAGAGAAGGCCGCCGAAGTGAATGATCTTGAGGATCGGTTGCGGCCCAACGAACAGGAAGTAATAGCCTTCGGCCAGGAAGCCTTGCAGTTAAGTGCACAATTCCAAGAAGCCAAGGCTAAATGGTCTAAGGTTCAGAATGTTGTTCTTTCCGTTGCCGATCGTGAGGCTGCCTTTACTGAAAAATTGAACAATTTAAGGCAACATCGAACTCCAAAGATGAAGAAGTTGTTGCTGATGAGGAGAAGTATACCCGGTTTGGAGAGAGGCATAGGAGAGTCGTGGAGCACAATAATTTTTTTAGCTCCACTGTCTATGACCTTGATGTCAGCCTCCAGGCCGCTAGATCTGAACGAGATAACCTTTCGATCGAGGTTGACCTTCTTAAGGAAAGACTTCAGCGTCAAGCGACTTCCCTCATTGTTGGAAAAATATATTCTATGTATATCATGAAGAGAAAAACCTTGGAATAGGCCAATGAAGGCGTCATTGATATTCATGCCGAAATTTCCAAGGTCCGTGAGTTGGAGTCAACTGCCCAAAGGGGTCTCCTAGTACAACCTGATGCTACTGAATCTTCTTATTCCAATTCTGAGTCCTCGGGAACTAAAGAACAACTGGAAGGGGATGATGTCGAAGGCCAAGATGGTGAAGGCCAAGACCTTGAGCCGGCGCCTGATTCGCCTTCTTCTTTTGGGGGTACAGATTCTTCTCTTCCTCCGGATTCCGAGGGTGCAGGAGTTTAGCTTTTTCGTTCTTTTCACTTTGCTTTTCTTTTTCATTTTTTTTTGGACTTGTTCTTCTTGGAAAATTTGTTGTATATAGAAGTATTTTTTTCATTTAGGTATTGCGCAAGTTTTTCTCTTTGCGTACTTTTCCTGTAAGTATTGCACAAATTTTACTTTTTGCGTCTAGTTATGCGAGACTTCGGGTGTATGATTCCCCAAAGCACTTGGATTCTGGGCATAACCTCATCCGGAATCAGCCCTTTACCGTGAGGGTTTCATAAGAGAGGGCCCTCTTACATTTACGGTGCTCCTAAAAGGGACGTCTCCTATTCATTATGCCACTAGCATTTGAAGTACTTGTTTAACTTTCAAATAATAAAATTAATTCATTGTGATAAAAAGAAAATTTCCATTACTTTTGGCTAACATGTACAACTTGTTTCTACAAGGTTGTTCGCGCAATCCCCGGTCCCTATGATACAACATTGTTTTCGATTTCCATAGTCCTAGTCTATGTGATAGTGATTGTTGCCATATTCTCATATCATCCCCCCACCCACCCACCCCCACCCCTAGTGTTCGAATGCGAATTTGAACACTGGAAGTATTTGTCCTTTGAAGATTCTACTAGTGAACGGTTAGATAATCTTTAGATCGATAGCAAGCTTCACTTCCCCTTAGGAACTTTTGCTATTGAGCCAAAGATTATCTAACAATTCCTAGTGGCTTGCACTCGTGAACGGTCGGGTAATCTTTGGCCTGATAGCAAACTTTACTTCCTGGTAAAAACGTTGGTACTGAATAAAAGACTATCTAACTTCTCTGTAGTGGCTTGTCGTTTGCATGCCCTGTCATTTAAAGGTCTTATTTCTGCTAATGAAGCTTCCTTCATAGTATGATTTTTGTTGCTACCTCGTTAAAAACCTTGCCAGAAAAATTCAATTGGGACAAAAACTGAGCAAAGAGAAAAATAGTGCAACACATACTTTCAGTATAGGCGATGCTCATCAGCAATAATATCTTTTAAGGTGTGTCACACTCCAGTTGCTCGGCAACTTTACTCCGTCTTGATTTTCCAATTCGTAAGACCCTTTCCCAGTGATAGCTGAAACTCAGTAGGGGCCTTTCCATGTCGGACCTAGATTTCCTATGTTGAGTTCCCGGGTGTTCTGAGTTACTTTACTGAAAACCAAGTCCCCTACTTTGAAATAATGGAGATTGGCTCTTCGATTGTAATCTTTCCATTCTCTATTTTTAGGCTGCCATCCTTATATGCGCCAAGTTCCTATGTTCATCGAGAAGCTCCAATTTGACCAATAACGCTTTGCTGCTTGTTTCTTCATCTGCTCGGGAATATCTCAGGGAAGGTTCTCCTACTTCCATTGAGATCAAGGCTTCTTCTCCAAATACAAGAGAGAAAAGAGTCTCCCCCGTGATTGATTTGGTCGTTGTTCGATATGTCCACAACACACCTGGCAGCTCTTCGGGCCATTTGCCTTTAGCTGCTTCTAATCTCTTTTTGAAATTTTGGATAATCACCTTCTTTGTTGATTCTACTTGACTGTTTGCACTCGGGTGATAAGGTGATGATGTGATTCTTTTGATTTTTATGTCTTCAAGGAATTTTGTGACCTTCGCGCCAATAAATTATGGCTCGTTGTCCCAGGCTATCTCTTTTGGTATCCCAAATTTGCAAATTATATTTTTTCACAAGAAATATACCACTTCGCGCTCGCCGATTTTTGGTAAGGACCTGCTTCAACCCACTTATAAAAATAGCCAGTTAAAATCAAAAGAAATCTTACCTTACTAGGGGCCGATGACAGCAAACCGTCTATATCAATCCCCCACTTCATGATGGTCCAGAGCGACAAAATCGAGTGTACCAGCTCTGCCGGTTGATGTACCTGTGGTGCGTGGCGTTGAGATTTATCACATTTCTGAACATTTGCCTTGGCGTCTTGTTCCATCCAGGGAAGTAGTATCCTGCCCTAATTAATTTTACCACTAAGGAATCTGCCATGAGTGATTCGTACGGATCCCTTACTAGACTTCTCTCAAGACATAGTTAGCTTTGGAAGCTCCCAAACATCATGCCAACGTGCCTTGGAAAGATCTTATATATAAATGACCCCCTTTGAAGTTATATCGAGCTTCTTTAGTGTGCAACGCCTAAGATGCTTTGGGATCTTCAAGCAATTTTCCATGCTCGAGACAGTCAATGATCTCATTTCTCCAGTCCCAGACCAAATTAGTCGTGTTTACTTTGTAATAGCCGTCTGTGTCCAATACTGAATGCATAAGTTGCACGACCGTATTGAAGTATGATTCCTTCATTTCCGTGGACAATCCTAGTTTGGCTAGTGCATCTGGCTCTGCATTTTCTTCCCTCGGTATGTAGGTAATTGACCATTCCCAAAACCGTGCGAGAAGAATTTGGACTTTCACTATATATTGTTGCATGTGTTCCTCTTTAGCTTCGAAGATCTGGTAGACCTGGTTTATTATTGGGAGTCGCATTTGATTTCTATGACCTCGGAGTCCAGTCCCCGAGCTAGCGCGAGTTCTGCAATCAAAGATTCATACTCTTCTTCATTGTTAGTCAGAGGAACAGTTCTTATGGCCTGCCTTTAGGTTTCCCACGGAGGCGTGATTAACACTACGCCGAGCCCGGACCCTTTCAAATTGGAAGCCCCGTCCATGAACAAGGTCCAAACTCCTGATGTCGATTCTGACACAATCAGTGCTTTTTTGGTAGCCAAAGGTAGAAATCCCGGACTAAAATCGGCCACAAAGCCAGCCAAAACCTGTGACTTAATCACAATTCTAGGTTTATACTCTATGTCAAATTTTCTCATTTTGACTGCCCGCTTGGCTAGCCTACTTGAAAGTTTAGGTTTATGAAGGATATTCCGCAGGGGAAAAGTGGTCACCATGGATATCGAATGACATTGGAAATAAGGCCTAAGCTTTCGAGTGGCGACTATGGGAGCTAAGGTCAATTTTTTCAAATATGGGTAGCGAGTTTCTACTCCAGTTAAAATTTTACTAACATAATAGATATGATATTGTGTACATTCATCCTCACGAACTAAAACGATACTTACCGCTGCCTCTAAGCTCTCTAAGTATATTAGCAGTTGTTCTCCTTCCTCCGGTTTTGACAGTAGCGGAGGACTCGACAAATACCTTTTCAAATCCTTCAAAGCATGTTGACATTCCAGAGTCCATTCAAAGTTGTTCTTCTTCTTGAGAAGTGAAGAAAAACTAATGGATTTTTTTCAAAGACCAGGAAATGAACCTGCTTAAAGCGGCCATTCTTCCTGTCTATCTTTGAACCTCTTTTACGCTTGACAACTGGTCAGGGATATCTTCGATGGCTTTAATTTTATCGGGTTGATCTCTATCCCTCTTTGCGACACCAGGAATCCCAAGAACTTGTCGGAGCTAACTCTGAATGCAGACTTCTCGGGGTTAAGCTTCATGTTGTGCTTTCTTAGGATGTCAAATGTTTCTTGTAGGTGTTTAAGATAGTCACCTGCGTTCAAGGACTTAACCAGCATATCATCTATGTAAACTTCCATGGTGTTTCCTAATTGTTACTAAAACATTTTGTATACAAGCCGCTCATAAATGGCTCCGACGTCTTTTAGCCTGAAAGGCATCACATTATAGCGAAATGTGCCAAAGTTCATTATAAACAAAGTTTTTTCCTAATCCTTCAGGTTCATCTTGATTTGGTTATACCCGGAGTAAGCATGGAGGAAACTCATTTACTCGTGTCTGGCTGTTGCATCGATCATTTGATCAATGTTTGGATATTTTACCTCTCGGATTAAACCAATATCAAATAAACGAGTTACCTCTTCTTTGACGAATTTGTTTCTGACCTCGGCAATAGGACATTTTTTCTGCCTTACCGGGGGGATGTTAGGATCCAGGCTTAATTTGTGCATGACCACTTCTGGCAAGATACATGTCATATCCGCATGTGACCACGCAAAACAGTCAATGTTAAATTTAAGAAATTCAATAAATCCATACCTGAGCTCGGGGTTTAGTCCTGTCCCCGAGTGGAACTTCCTCTCCAAGAACTTTTCAAACAATGCGACTTGTTCAAGTTCTTCCGCTGTGGACTTCTTTTCATTCGTTTCTTATGGTACCTGAAAATATGTTGGTACCTGATAGGATTCTGATGACTCCTCCCCCCTGGTCGGCTTTGCTCGGGTCGGGAGTGGGCATCGGCTCCTGTAATTGGTATGATGCATGCACCTTTCCTTTTCTACCGAAAACTAAGATTGCGTTCATCTCCCATGTTGACGGTTAGTCTCTTATTTGTTTAACTCCCTCAGAAGTTGAGAATTTCAGTACATTATGATATGTTGATGGTACTGCCTTCATCTCGTGCAACCATGGTCTCCCAAAGATAATATTATAGCCCATATCGTCGTCTACTACGTCGAAAAGGATCGTTTTCATCACCCCCTCGGCATTCGTGGGAAGCAGGATCTCTCCTAGGATTATCATGGTTGCCAGATTGAAATCGGCGAGGAGTTTTGTGGAAAGAATGATATTTCCGGTCATCTTCGCTTGCTCCAAAACTCTACACTGGATAATATTGGCCGAACTTCCTGGCTCCACCAAAACACGCTTAATTTTATAATCAAATACATTTAAAGAGATTACCAAAGCATCATTGTGCGGCAGCAGTAGTCCATATGTGTCTTCCTTCGTGAAAGTAATATCGTCATCAACAACTTCCTGGAGCCTCTTATTGTAGGTTACTAATTCCTTCTTCTTTTTTGCCACCAAAAATGTCACACAATTAATCTCGTTTCCCCCAAAAATCATGTCTTTGGGATCGGATCTCATGGTCTTTGGGAACCGTGCTTCCTTAATGTTACTCATAGCCGACACTAACTCCACTACGCTGACGTTGAAGTTGTATTCAGAGAGCCTGGGTGTCACGCCCCGAACCTGGGGAGGCGTTCCTGGCACTCGGTACCGTACTGGACCGAGCAAACCACTCTGTAACTCTCCTTTTTTCAACTATAATGGGCCAACATGGCCACAACTCGTAATGTATAACTATAAGTGGGCAACACTGTATCACTAAACTATTGTTCTTAAAACATAAATACATATGGGCCGTCAAGGCCTCTGGCATATTGTACAAAATGAACCTCTGTCTACAAAGCCTCTAAGACTATTTGACATAAAATGAGACAGGGTACCGGCCTACCCATAAGTCTGTAGCAAAACTTCTAACATGATGACTTATAGACTCGGTTGCACTCCGAATAAGGTGGATTCTTACCGATCCGTCGCTGAATGCTAACCTCGTCTACCATGAGGGCTCGGCAATTTGATTATCTATACCCGCAGGCATGAATGCAGCGTCCACAACAAAAGGACGTCAGTACGAATAATGTATTGAGTATGTAAGGTAGAACTGAAAGATAACAATAAGTCAACGCTAATTAAAGACATATATGAATCAACCAGAATCTCTGAAGTGTCATCGTATATGCAAACTTATCATACTTACACATATAATGCTTCCCGCTGAAACTATTTCTATTATCCATATCGTATGATGCATGACTACGCAACTGATCAGTGTTAAATGCCCGACCGGTCGTAGCCGGTGGTAAAAGTATGACTGCCTGATCGGTCGTAGCTCGGTGGTAAATGTGTAACTGCCTAACCGGCCGTAGCTCGGTGGTAAATGCATGACTGACCAATCGGCTGTAGCTCGGTGGTAAATGAATATGCATGATTGCGCAACCGGTGGTAAATAATGATACATAACTTCCCAACCGATGGTAACTGTATGACCGGCCGTAGGACGGTGGTAAATGTATGAAGGTGCATGTACATGTATCACTATATTATAAACATTAACATCTCTATCATATACCTCATTAAGGACTTAGGAACATACTTAGACATGCTTTAATATCATTTTACTGGAATGAATAACATAGGCATCCTTAACTGCTAAGAGTAGAACCATTTATGGAATAGCATTATACTTACGTATCGTTACTTGTATCATGCCAAAATAAATAAAGGATAGCCATAACATACCTGGAGTAGGGAAAATTCCGAATAATATTCTTGGAGAAGATAGAACCGTACTCCTTTAGAACCGCAAAATTTTATGTTGCTATGATTCTAACAATTCTCGTTGGAATTGTGTTGTTGCAATAATTTCGTTGGAAGCCTTTGTGGATTGAATTTAGCTTTTGTTCTTGAAGTATTTTGAACTAGGAAAATGATATATGGTTTTTACTTTAGTATGAAGGACGTTTTTGGTTCTTTGTCCAAATGAAAATGGAACAACACTTGTAATGAATCTTACTTGTTAAATTCTCATTAACCTTAGATAGCCACCTAGTCATAAAATGACTAAGAGTCATTCTCTTAGTTTGTGGCTTTCTGCCATGTTTTTTTTTTGGGGGGGGGGGGGGGTGGGGGGCGGGGGGATGTTTTTTATACACAAATTTTTTATTGCCCTTGT
>ML419514.1:26996-76803 GCA_005239525.1 Nicotiana knightiana
GGGGGGGGGGAGGGGTGGGGAGGATTAATTTTATCCACTAATTTTTTAATTAACTAGGTATGTCTTGTTACCCGGCAATTAGTCAATTACCCATATAATTAAAAATTATCTCAAATTACCTAAAAAATACTACTCATTTTCAATACATTTTATACACCTTACTATAATATACTTTACTATCGTGGTCATGTAATAACATATAAAATTAATACATAAAATATCCATGTAAAAAAATGCACATATTTTCTCAACTTATAATTTTCTAATCTCATAATAAGAGTACAAATTTTCGTACACTTAATTCTTAAAATGGTAAAGAGATAACCTTCTTTTCTTATGAAAAAAAATAATTCATATCTTTACAATAAATAAAATCTCATAGATGTTTCTCATATTATGTGTATAATTTAAAACATATTCGAAAGTAGTAATATTAATAATTATATAAATCATATTTTTCAAACCATTTTTTGTTACAAAAATATTCCACTCAAAATAACATATATATATATATATAACGATATCAAGGTTGTTAAACTTACAGGGTGTAACATCCTTCCCNGTGCTCATCTGTAAACTAAACTAAAACAAAAGCTACATCCGAAGTCTCGACTATTAACAACCTTTTCTACTTGAGTATCTCGTATATTCTTCACCTTTACCTTACTTACTTTTCAATCTCGCATTGTATTTTCTATTTATTTCATAACCTTCCTTCCACATAGGTAGAAATTACGCCCTAAAGCTCTACTGTGATAGTTGCACCTCTGGTGCATACGAAATCTGGCGAAAGTTTCATACTGACTTCTTACCACTCAGCTCTATGGCACAATCTGGAAACAAACGCAGGGTAACATTTCCTAAATACCCTATAGCCTCTCAATTATAAATGTGGCGCGCAACACACCCATAATTGAGACTCTACCAGGCAAGGCTTTGTAGACTTCCTAGGACACGACCCGCTCTGATACCACTTTGTCACGTCCCGAACCTGGGGAGGCGTGGCTGGCACCCTGTACCGTACTGGACCGACCGAACCACGCTTAACTCTCCTTTTTTATACTATAATGGGCTAACATGGCCACAACTCGTAATGTATAACTATAAGTAGGCAACATTGTATCACTAAACTATCCTTCTTAAAACATGAATACATATGGTCCGTCAAAGCCTCTAGCATATTGTACAAAATGAACCTCTGTCTACAAAGCGTCTAAGACTATTTGACATCAAATGGGACAGGGTACCAGCCTACCCATAAGTATGTAGCAAAACTTCTGAGACGATGACTTATAGACTCGACTGCACTCTGAATGAGGTGGAGTCTTACCGATCCTTGGCTGAACGCTAACCTCATCTACCATGAGGGCTCGGCAATCTGATTATATATACCTGTGGGCATGAATGCGGCATCCCCAACAAAAGGACGCTAGTACGAATAATGTACTAAGTATCTAAGGCAGAACTGAAACATAATAATAAGTCAACGCTAAGTAAAGACATATAAGAATCAACCAGAATATCTGAAGTGCCATGGTATATGCACACTTATCATACTTACACATATAATTCTTTCTGTTAAGACTATTTCTATTATCCATATCGTATGATGCATGACTGTCCAACTCATCTGTGGTAACTTCCAGACCGGCCGTAGCATGGTGGTAAATGTATAAGTGCCCGACCGGCCGTAGCTCAGTGGTAAATTTGTAACTGTCCAACCGGCCGTAGCTCGGTGGTAAATATGTAACTGCCCAACCGGCCGTAGATCGGTGGTAAATATGTAACTGCCCAACTGGTTGTAGCTCGGTGGTAAATAAATATACATGACTGCCCAACCAGTGGTAAATAATGATACATAACTTCCAACTGGTTGCAACTGCCCGACCGGCCGTAGCTCGGTGGTAAATGCATGAAGGTACATGTACATGTATCACTATATTATAAATATTAACATCTCTATCATATACCTCATTATGTACTTAGGAACATACTTAGACATGCTTGAATATCACTTTACTGTAATGAATAACATAGGCATCCATAACTACTAAGAGTACAACCACTTATGGAATAGCATTACGTTTACGTATCGTTACTTGGATCATGCCAAAAGAAAGAAGGGATAGCCTTAGCATATATGGAGTAGGAAAAATTCTGTGTAATATTCTTGGAGAAGATCGCACCGTACTCCTTTAGAACCGCAAAATTTTACGTTGCTACGATTCTAACAATTCTCATTGGAATTGTGTTGTTGCAAGAATTTCGTTGGAAGCCTTTGTGGATTGAATTTAGCTTCTGTTCTTGAAGTATTTTGAACTAGGAAAATGATATATGGTTCTTACTTTAGGATGAAGGACATTTTTGGTTCTTTGTCCAAATGAAAATGGAACAAGACTTGTAATGAAGACTTCTAAAAGCAAAGGCATTGAAGACTTCGCCTCTACCATTCCCAAATCTTTGTACAAAACCTTTTGAGGGTTCTACAGCAACAGGAATTCATGGTTGGAGTCTGTCATGACCCCAAATCTAAACTGGTCATGATGACGTCTATCGTTGTACTAGGCTAATGAATTTACTGCATATAATACAAGGAACTTTCCATTTAAATAAATAATGCGATTTATCAGAAATCTTCCACTTTTAATACTTCACAAATGCGGATAATCAATGAAAACATCTAAATAATATCCCCAAAACCCGGAGTCAACAGTCATGAGCAACTAAATGGAACACAGAATCTGACATGCATTCCTTAATTCAACAAGTCTATGGAAAACTGTAAATGGCGGCCAAATGATAAGGAGAAGGGTGGAGATGCGAACGCCGTGCAACTACCTCACAGTCTCCGACAAATGCTCCACTAAGAATAATCAAGTCTCACTCGATCGGGGCAACTGGATCTGCACACAAGGTTCAGGGACTAACGTGAGTACACCAACTCAGTAAGTAACCAATATAAATAAGGACTTGAGTGCAGTGACGAGCTTTTAAAATCATGTAAATTCATGCAATAAATCAAGTCAGGGATCTACGTCTCGAAAGTTTCATAAAACTCCAGTTTTCCCTTTCAAAAATTCATATAAATCATTGGTTCAACATTTATCGTTTAGAGCCAAAAATGTAAAGAAGGGTGAAAACAGTAGTTTCATAGCAAATAAGCCCCTCGGGCACAGTGTCATTCACAATATAAAGCCTCTAGGGCAAGCCTCTCAGTCACTCGTGACTCATCTCTCGTGAATCAACACTCACGCTCAATAGGTGCCATATAATAGTCGTTGTGGCGTGCAACCCTATCCATATATATATATATATATATAAAATGCTGCAGCGTGCAGCCTAATCGATAAATAGTCGACTGCGCTGGGGGTGTACAGACTCCGGAGGGGCTCCTTCGGCCCAAGCGCCATATCGCTGCTGCGTGCATCCCGATCCAATATAAATACCGCTGCGGCGTGCAGCCCGATCCAATATATATACCGATGTGTCGTGAAGCCCGATCCAATATATATACCGCTGCAGCGTGCAGCCCGATCCAATACATATCTCTCGTTGCGACGTGCAGTCCGATCCAATATATAAGTATATATATGTATATAACGCTGCGGCGTGCAGCTCGACCCATCACTATCCTAACAATCCGGCTCTCGGCCTATCTCAGTCATCACCCTCACAAGCCTCTCGAGCAACTCATCACAAATCATGGGGACTCAGCCCAAAATATCTTTCATTTGTTTGAAAACAGGGTGATAACCAGGAATAAACAATAAACAAGTATAAATTATGACTGAGATTATATTTTCTTATCAAAAACAGTGTGAGAATAGTAATAAAAACACCCCTGAGGGTCCAAACAGGTCGGCACAAGGCCCCAAATATGGCACACAGCCCAAAATATAGTATAAATCTCTAAAATACGGAATATCATATGATTTCAAATCAAATACGCGACTTAGCAGTCGTTACGGGACGTAACAAGTCATCAAAATATGCTTAAGGAACAAACCCCACTCGAAAATAATCAATTTACATCAACAAACCCGAAATTGGCCAAACCCGACCCCTGGGCCCACGTCTCAGAATTCGATAAAAATCACAAAACTAGAATCCTTGCACTCTCACGAGTTCGTACATACCAGATTTGCTCAAATCCGACAACAAAATCTCGTTCAAAACCTCAAAATTCAACTCAAGAACATTTCCTCTTTTTCCCAAAATTTTCACCCCAAGTCACCAATTAGATGATGAACTTAAAGTCTTAAAGACAAAATCATGGGATTTAGCCAAAACCAAGTAAGAATCTCTTACCCCAATGCTTTCCTTGAAATATCTCGCAAGAATCGCCTCTAACCAAGCTCGAATTCATTAAAAGTAGAAAATGGGAGGAAGTCCCCTTATTTTATAACTTAAAGTTTCTACCTAGGCTGCCCTCGGCCTACCCTCGATTATGAACCACCCCGAGGTCGAACTACCCCCGAGTACCCCCGAGGTCGAACTACCCCCGAGTACCCCCTAGTGCCCCCGAGGTCAAACTACCCCCGTTACCCCCAAGTGACCCGAGGTCGAACTACCTCTGGTACCCCCGAGTACCCCCGAGGTCGATTTTTGATAGATGCAGCAAAAACTAGAAAACTCACACCAGCAGATATCAGCCATCAACCAACGTCCAAAAATGATCTGTTAACCATCCGAAACTCACCCTAGGCCCCCGGGACCTCAACTTAACATACCATCAAGTCCCAAAACATCATAAGAACTTAGTCGAACTTTCGAAACACTCAAAACAACATCAAAACACCAAGTTACACAAGAATTCAAGCTTAATGAAACTAAGAACTTCCAATTTCCATTTTTGATGCCGAAACCTATCAAACCTCGTCCGAATGACTTGAAAATTTGCACACACATCCAAAATGATACTACGAACCTGTTCCAACTTTCGGAATTCCATTCCGACCCCGATAGCCTATTTTCCACAGCCGACCGAAAATCGCCAAAAACTCAATTTCTCCATTTCAAGCCTAATTCTACTCCGGACATCAAAACCACATCCCGAACACACCCCTAAGTCCCAAATCACCTAATGAGGCTATCCGAGCCATAATATCCACATTCTGAGGTCGTTTACCTATAAGTCAACTCCCGGTTGACTTTTCCAACTATTAAGCCAACTTAAGAGGCTAAGTGTCTCATTTCATACCACGGCCACTCCGAACCTGACCCAACCGACCCAACACAACATAATAGGCTAATCAACATATCATAAAGCAGAAATAGGCAAAACGGGGCCAATCTTACGGAATGACCGGCCGGGTTGTTACATTCTCCCCCTCTTAAACAAACTTTCGTCCTCGAACGTGCCAATAGTTGTTCCAAAAGCCATCAAAATCGCCGAATAGCCTGACCACGCACATATCGGGGGTGATCCCACGTCACCCTATCCCATATAGGTCCAATAGCACAACATTGCTGAAATTTCGTAATCCAACCTAACCCATAAACCTTAGAACCAAATTTTCACTTCTGAAATAACTTTTAAGATCAGAGTCCCACATCTATAAACTGAATAAGTCTGAACACGTTGTATCAAGCCATATCCGTAATCCAAGATGTAATCACATGAAATACCACATGTCTCAAACACTCATAATGATAACTCCTAATCACAATAGCTGCGCAAAACGACCCAATACCGGTAAATAACCTCTTATCAAGCAAAGCGTCGTTCTAACACTTTCATATACAGTCAATGATAAAAGAAACACTAGAAACTAGCAACTATTCGCCGAATCAACAAGTGATGGAACTCCCTCTCTTCGACGGGAAATATAGCAAAAAATCTCTAAGCCGATCAGCATCAATATCCTCCCAAATATACTGCAACCACTCTGGCGACATGACATATCAATACGTCTTAAAGCCACACCCGTGCAGTCCGTGGACAAATATACAACATCCCAAATGTATTCAAACCATGGAAAAAGTGACTCTAATGCGAGAGTTGTACCGCAAGCTCACCAGTATCACCACAACAAAATGCTGAGAAACCATCGCACATCATAGAACCAGAACACACGAATCTAATTCGAAGGATCATACCTCCACATAACTTCGCTGCAATGAGTTACCCTATCAAAACACTGGTCCACATGAATTACTTCGAGCCACCTTGCTCAAAAATCAATAACCATGCGCAAATCGACATCAAGTACTCAAAGTGCATTGCCATAACCATGGGGAATCGGACGATACCATGCCACACGAACCCGAAAGAACATAACCAATACGTCTTAATCTCACAATACCCAACTACTTACCTTCCTCAAATCCCGCTATAAAGCCCAAATAGATCCGCACCATATGTGCATATAACCAACAATCACAACTCCTCGCACCGAAGGGTAAATCATAGATGACTCTAGAACACGAATAACCTCAATGACAATCGAATGGTACATCCCTCAACAATAGTAATTCGGAGACAACGAATTCCGAGCCCGTGCAGAACACACACCTATACTGGCCTGCCAATAACCATAAGTCTACTTTAGACACCCGCAACAGGTAGATAACTCTCAGAAAGTTCACAATGATTGAATCATGGCACATACTAACATCTGACTAGCTTTGCTCACATCTTCACAGTCCAAAACCACAAGATAACCTGTCTATAAGAACTCTCAGTCTCGAAGTCCATGAAACGCATGAATCACCATATCTGATCCCAACTCCACTGCTTGAATATGTAACACACTTCTAATATTCAATCATTCCACTAGGAATACCCCTATAACTCTTCTGTACAACCAAGCAACCTTGAACATCAGCAGCCGATCCAACAAGAGAGCACCGCGACACTAATGAAGTACCCTTAACTCAAACACATTTCCTTTTTTCTGAAACGTATACCCTCATCAAGCCGCACCAATTAGTGATATCATTTACCTAGTCATCTGAAATTGTCCATGCTGCCCAAGAATTTATGACCTTCCTTACGAAACTGAACCGTGACCTCACACATGCAGATCTCAACCCGACACAACATACCGCACACACCATGCAATTCTATGATAAATATGAGAACTTCCTAATCTCTTCTGAGCCACAAGCAACTACGTACTCAACCAGCTAAGAACTTTCCATTTGATCCCATCTAGAAGTAAAATCATTATACACGACAGAAGAAAATATATATCTCTAATTGAGGTAGAAGCCATCCAGGACTCTCTGAATCCCATTTGCACAAAACCAAACTGTTAGGACTGAATCCTTCTAGTTCAACCAAGCTACGCAGGCTGTGAAAACCCAAGAGCATTGCCCCGAATCACATGTAGAACCTTACTACATCATAAGCACCCAAAGAACTGATCTTACTCATTACCATGTTGATCCAATCTACTACCAAGTTGTCTTATTTCTCCGATTTCCCGCTGCCTTACCTTCAACTTGATTTTTCTCCTTGCTATAATACCCAAATCTTCAAGCGAAACTCACCACGCGAGGACCTAGCACAAAACCACACCGCCCTAAGGCTCGTAAACCGTTGAATATTCTCTTAAGCACTCCGAAAGTACCACAAGTCAAACATTCACTCTAAAGAGACATTCTATGAATTCAAGCTATTCTTTCCTTTCATGATACCGGAATGTAGAATCCACAATGATATAAAAATCCCGAACCCATCAGAACCATTTTCGAGAGTCACCCACTCTACGAAAATTCTCAATTAAACTAATCAAACAGGCTGAATGACCTGGGCCTAGGAAGTAATCCACACTTCGAAGCAACCACGCAAATTTCTACTCCGCACACACTACACCTCTTTGAAATACAACTCAATCATTCAATAAAATCCTTTTACCCATAGAGTACATTACAACCCGTGTCAAAAATTTCCATTACTCGAGTCATTCTTAAACTCTACCTCTGTAGATCATAGCTGATTCACCAGTATACCCCGAACAGAAACCAATACCTCACATAATCCTGCAACCAACTTATCATTAGCAGACTCCCCTACTTGGCTCAAAGCCATATATCAAGACAATAATAACTCATAACGCTCATACACTATCACCGCCACAATACCACAGTTAGATTCAACTAAATCCTTCATAAGCTCATATAACACAAACCATCTAATATCTCAAATCTTTTGCAAATCTCGCATTCACCATTGCAACAAACATGCCAACTTCCACAAGTGATCTACGCTCAAATTACAACATATATCATTTACTGGTAAAAGAGAACTTGCTACAAAACAACATAAGGATCACACGACCTCGGGACACCCCGCAGGAGATAACCCTGCCTGCCTAGGCTCAAACTAATATCTCTCTATACCCTTCCTAAAATCATAGCTATTACGCAATCACTTTACCCTCCTGCATTTAAACACAACCAACGCCTACCCTCGAGGCATCACAATATGTGGTATAAGAACCTGAAGCTAATGGCAAAACTAACACTAGAGTTGTGGCCAAAGCAATCTTGAGCTTCTGGAAGCTCTCCCCACACTCGTCTGACCACCTGGATACCTTTATTGGACACCACGTGACCCAAGAATGCTACCGAACTGAGCCAAAATTCACACTTGGAGGACTTCACATAAATCTCCTCCTCTCTCAATCTCTATAATACCATCCTCAAATGCCGAGTATGCTCCTCCTAGATGCGAGAGTACACCAGGATGTCATCAATAAACACAATAACAAAAGGATCCAAATACGGCTGAAATACGTTGTTCATCAAATGCATGAACGCTGTTGGGGAATTGGTCAACACAAAAGACATCACCAGGAACTCATAACAAAACAGAAATATCCACTTCACTCCACAACTAAACAGCATGAGAGGTCCTTCAATACACTTACAACTCGAGGCCATAAGCCAACTCAAGACAGAAGTCAAACACTCAATAGTTCTTCCTACATCTCCAGCCAATTCTTTTTGTCACAATCAAACAATTTGAACACATCCCACCATCAAATCACACTCTCCATATAGTCACCCAGTCACAAAATCCGATCAATAAGGACACAAAAGGACATATAAGTCCCAAATGCACGTGCTCACACAATTGAAATCTCAGCACTCAAGCCACAGACCAAACCCGGCCTCAAGTCCTCCAGACTGGCCCATTATCAACATGAAAAAATCACATGTCGTACCTCATCCATGGATATCACAAGCCGTTGATGCACAGCTGATACCGAGCGCTCACGTGCACATTCGAACACATGAAAGGAATTTAAAGAGTTACGCCTTTGGCTGAATAAGTGGATTCGCACGACAAGAATTAAAAATTATGAGACTTTTTTCCTAAGGTTTCTGCAGCCTCTCGAAGATAAGTACAGACGTCTTCGTACCGATCCGCAAAACTCTGCTAAACCTGCTACGGTAAGTCCTATGTAACCTAGGCTTTGATACCAACTTGTTACGACCCCAAATCTAAACTGGTCATAATGGCACCTATCGTAGTACTAGGCTAGCCAATTTACTGCATATAATACAAGGAATTTTAAATTTAAATAAATAACGTGATTTATCAAAAATCTTCCACTTTTAATACTTCACAAATGCGGATAATCAATGAAAACATCTAAATAATATCCCCAAAACCCGGAGTCAACAGTCATGAGCAATTAAATGGAACACAAATCTGACACGCTTTCCTTAATTCAGCAAGTCTAGGGAAAACTGTAAATGACATCAAAATGAGAAGGAGAAGGGTGGGGCTGCGAACACCGTGCAGCTACCTCACAGTCTCCGACAAATGCTCCACTAAGAATAATCAATTCTCACTCGATTCGGGCAACTGGATCTGCACACAAGGTGCAGGGAGTAACGTGAGTACACCAACTCAGTAAGTAACCAATATAAATAAGGACTTGAGTGCAGTGACGAGCTTTTAAAATAATGTAAGTTCATGCAATAAACATCAGTGAAAATCAATAAATCAAGTCAGGGATCTACGTCCCGAAAGTTTCATAAAACTCTAGTTTTCCCTTTCCAAAATTCATACAAATCATTGGTTCAACGTTTATCGTTTAGAGGCAAAAATGTAAAGAACGGTGAAAATAGTAGTTTCATAGAAAATAATCCCCTCGAGCACAGTTTCACTCACAATATAAAGCCTCTCGGACAAGCCTCTTAGTCACTCATGACTCATCTCTCGTGAATCAGCACTCACGCTCAATAGGTGCCATATAATAGACAGTGCGGCGTGTATCCAGATCCATATATATATATATATATATATATATATATATAACGCTGCGGCATGCAGCCCGATCCATAAATAGTCGACTGCGCTCATTGGGGGTGTACAGACTCCGGAGGGGCTCTTCAGCCCAAGCACCATATCGCTGCGGCATGCAACCCGATCCAATATAAATACCGCTGAGGTGTGCAGCCCGATCCAATATATATACCGCTGCGGCATGCAACCCGATCCAATATATATATTGTTGCAGTGTGTAGCTCGATCCAATACATATCTCTCGCTGCAGCATGCAGCCCGATCCAATATATAAGTATATACATGTATATAACGCTGCGGCGTGCAGCTCGACCCATCACTATCCTAAAATTCCGGCTCTCAGCCTCTCTCAATCATCACCCTCACAAGCCACTCGGGCAACTCATCACAAATCACAGGGACTCAACCCAAAATATCTTTCATTTGTTTGAAAACAGGGTGATAACCAGGAATAAACGATAAACAAGTATAAATTATGATTGAGATTATCTTTTCTTATCAAAAACATGTGAGAGTAGTAATAAAAACACCCCTAAGGGTCCAAACAGGTCGGCACAAGGCCCCAAATATAGCACACAACCCAAAATATAGTATAAATCTCTAAAATACAGAATACCATATGATGTCAAATCAAATACGTGACTTAGCAGCCACTACGGGGCGGACGAAGTCACAATCCCTACCGGTGCACGCCCATTTTCCCGTCACCTAGCATATGTGTCACCTCATTTATCAAAACAATACAAAATACCGGGGTTTCATACCCTCAAGTCTAGATTTACAATCGTTACTTACCTCAAACCGGATGAAAAATTAGACCGCGATGCCTTTTCCCCTTGACTCGGCCTCAACGCGCCCCGAATCTATTCAAAACAGATTCATATCATCAAAATACGCTTAAGGAACAAAGCCCACTCGAAAATAACCAATTTACATCAATGAACCCGAAATTGGCCAAACCCGGGCCCACGTATCAGAATTTGATAAAAATTACAAAACTAGAATCCTTGCAATCTCACGAATTCGTACATACCAAATTTGCTCAAATCCGACAACAAAATCTCGTTCAAAACCTCAAAATCCACCTCAAGAACACTTCCTCTTTTTCCCAAAATTTTCACCCCAAATCAAAAATTAGATGATGAACTTAAAAAAAAATCATGGGATTTAGCCAAAACCAAGTAAGTATCACTTACCCCAATGCTTTCCTTGAAATATCTTCCAAGAATCGCCTCTACTCAAGCTCCAATTCGTCAAAAATAGAAAATGGGAGGAAGTCCCCTTATTTGATAACTTAAAGTTTCTGCCTAGGCTGCCCTCGGCCTACCCTCGATTATGAACCACCCCGAGGTCAAACTACCCTAGAGTACCCCAGAGGTCTAACTACCCCTGAGTACCCCTGAGGTCGACATTTGACAGATGCAGCAAAAACCAGAAAACTCACACCAGCAGATATCAGCCATCAACCAACATCCAAAAATGATCTGTTAACCATCCGAAACTCACCCGAGGCCCCCGGGACCTCAATTAATCATACCATCAAGTCCCAAAACATCATACGAACTTAGTAGAACCTTCGAAACACTCAAAATAACATCAAAACACCAAGTTACACACAGATTAAAGCTTAATGAAACTAAGAATTTCCAACTTCTATTTTCGATGCCGAAACCTATCAAACCTCATCCGAATGACTTGAAAATTTGCACACGCATCCAAAATAATATTACAAACATGTTCCAACTTTTGGAATTCCATTCCGACCCCGATAGCCTATTTTCCACTGCCAACCGGAAAGCCCCAAAAACTCAATTTCGCCATTTCAAGCCTAATTCTACTCCGGACATCAAAACCACATTCTGAACACACCCCTAAGTCTCAAATCACCTAACGAAGCTATCCGAGCCATAAAATCCACATTCCGATGTCGTTTACCTATAAGTCAACTCTCGCTTGATTTTTCCAACTATTAAGCCAACATAAGAGACTAAGTGTCTCATTTCACACCACGACCACTCAGAACCCCTACCAATCGATCCAACACAACATAAATAGGCTAAGCAATATATGATACAATAGAAACATGAAAAGTGGGGCTAATATTATGGAACAATCGGCCAGGTTGTTACAGAGTCCAAGTTGTACATATCCCCGCCCTGGTGTCTCTTTTGTAGCTACTACTATAGATGTAGATACACTTGATAGCGTCGAAGATCTAGTTGGTAATAATAATGGAGCTCCTATTGATTATCCATCGCAGTCTTCAGCTCCAATTGAAAAGAAACATTTGGGAAAGAAAAAAAAATTGCATCATCTCAATTGGACATTGACGATAAGATTTGTATTGCATTAGAGTTATTGGTTAAAAAAAATAGCGGGCCTGACGTTAAAGGATGCATGGTAAAACTAGAAGAACCTGGATGGGAAGAGTCATTATACAGTGCAGTTGTTAGTATACTTTGTAAAGGTAACAGCTACAGGAAAGCATGGATGAACAATACCGAGGTCGACAAATTAGAGAATTGGATTAAGGCCATGGGGAAAAAATGGGGCTTATTTGATTTTCCTAATTAGCTATATTATTAATTAGACGTTAATAATATGGAATCTTCTTTGTTTTTTCCAACTATTATAGATTACGCTTATTTAATTTTTTAATATTATATTATACTTGTGGAACATTTTTAATATGTGATATATCTTTTTGAAATGTCTTATTTGAAGTATGTTTGATGTGCATAGTATTGTTTTACTAATTAATTATTTTGATCATGTAACTTCTTATATTTTTCAAATACATAATGTGGTATACTTACTATTGTGTGTTACACATTCTCTTTGTTAAAACAGTTTAGACATGAACATTGAGGATCAAGTATTAGCGTTGATGAGCTTGTATTGGTGTAAAAATTATTTTAGACTCAAGAATATTCAAAAAAATAAAGATTTAACATCATCTTTATCTGGTGAAAAGTACACACAAGAATTGTTGTCCGGCTCTAGTAGACAGTGTTTAGAACTGATGCGCATGTCTCGCGATGCATATGTTCGTCTATGTTAGCATTTTAGACATAAAGGATGGCTCATAGATAGCAAACATATTTTCATCGAAGAAAAGATAGCAATATTTCTGACTATTATTGGTCATAATGAGCGTTTTGTGATTATGAAGAGAAGATTTCAACATTCTTCGCAAACGGTTCACAAATATTTTCATGAGGTTCTTGAAGCAATGATGTTATTTTCAAAAGAGACATCTGATTCAAATCCACAAATTCCTGGTGCTCATAAATAGTTACGAAAATATTTTAAGGTATTATGCGCTATAAAATTATTATATAACCCCGTAAGAAAAAATTCATAACTATTAACATAAAAAAAATTATTTTTATTTGCAGGGAGCAATAGGTGCCCTCGACGGGACATTAGTACATGCAGTTATTCCAGCTAATCAACAAATTATTTACAGAGGAAGAGGAAAGGGTAAATGTTATCAGAATGTTTTAGCTTTATGTGATTTTAACATGGTCTTCAATTATGTTTATGCTGGATGGGAAGGGGTAGCACATGATGCACGTGTTCTAACAGAGATCGTATCTAATCCAGCTAATGGCATTCCATTTCCTCCTTCTAGTAAGTGATATAACTTATTAAACTATTCTGAAATAATAAGTTAGATGTTTATTATATTCATTTAACATTTTCTTTTGATGACAGATAAGTAATATTTATGTGATGCGGCGTATCCTAATACTCGAGGATTTCTAGCACCATATCATAATATTCAATATTGGTTAGGAGATTATCATCGTAGACGGGCCATAAATAAGGAGGAAAAGTTTAACCATGCTCATGCACCACTCAGAAATGTTATTGAACGTGCTTATGAAGTTTCAAAATCAAGATTCCTAATATTGGATACGATGGCTCCATCTTCTATTGATGTCCAAAGAGATGTTGTTATTGCATGTTTTGCATTTCATAATTTTATCAGAAAAGAGCGACTAAATGATGACTTGTTTAATCAATATGATTTGCCTCAAGTAATATTTTAGGAAGAAGGAGAACACGAACAAGTATTGGATAAAACAAATGGACCTAGCTGGACAACTGAAGATTCGTAATTTATGAACAATATGCGTGAAGAACTTGCACTTCAGCTAATGCAAGGAAGAGGAATTGCTTGATAGTTTTATATTTTTGTTATTAGAAATATATTTTTAATGTTTGAACAGTAGAATTTGAAATAATGTTAATTAACTATTTTATTTGAATTTTATATATGCTATGTTTAAACATAGATAAATTGCACATATTCAGATACTAAAAACAAACAGCCTTAATCATTCAGTGTTCAGATTCAAAGACAGCATGTTAATTATTCAGTTGTGTATTCCGATTCAGACGTCTGAATCTTAATAGACTTTTTCATATTCAGACGTATATTTAAATTAAGACCTCTTAATCTTAATAAAAATAAATGAGGCTTTAGTCAATTTTCATTAGGTGGCAACTTCATACATTGAGTTCACTTATCTTTGGACATGAATTTTAGTTTAAGTTTGTCTTTGGACATGAAGTTTACTCAAAATAGTTCAAGATTTATGTGTGGAAATTATCTTGCACTCCTATGAGATAATATTTCATATCAGTACTTTAGTATTTTTTTTTTCTTGAAGTTTAAATATTGAACTTTAGTATTTGCAAATGTTGATACCTACAGATGTTGAAATCGCGAATGATTTCTATTTTTATTTTTTTTGGTTTAAATTGGTTAAAACAGAACATGACTTGATATCTGCTGGTATCATAGAAGAATAATTCTTATTGATATCCTAGTTTCGAAAGTTGATTAACCACTTCTAGATTAGAAAAGAGAGATAAGTCACAAAGGTTTTTTCGAGAATTGTTAGAATCGTAGTAACGTAAAATTTTGCGATTCTAAAGGAGTACGGTGCAATCTTTTTCAAGAATATCATACGGATTTTCCTTACTCCAGGTATGTTAAGGCTAATCCTTCTTTCTTTTGGCATGATCCAAGTAACGAGACGTAAATGTAATGTTATTCCATAAGTGGTTTTACTCTTAGAAGTTAAGGATATCTATATTATTCATTCCTATAAAGTGATATTCAAGCATGTCTAAGTATGTTCCTAAGTCCCTATTGAGGTATATGATAGAGATGTTAATGTTTATAATATAGTGATACATGTACATGCACCTTCATGCATTTACTACCGTGCTACGGCCGGTCAGGCAGTTACCACCGGTTGGGCAGCTATGTATAATTATTTACCACCGGTTTGCAATCATGTATATTCTTTTACCATCGAGCTATGGCCGGTCGGGCAGTCATGCATTTACCACCGAGCTACGACAGGTCGGCTAACTACCACCGATCAGCTGGGCAGTCATGCATCATACGATATGGATAATAGATTCAAAGAGAAGTATTATATATATGTATAAGTATGCATATACGATGGCACTTCAGAGGTTCAGGTTGATTCTTATATGTCTTTAATTAATGTTGACTTATTGTTACTTTTAAGTTCTGCCTTAGATGCTCAGTACATTATTCGTATTGATATCCTTTTGTAGGGCACGCTGCATTCATGCCTGCAGGTATAGATAATCAGATTGTCAAGCCCTCATGGTAGATGAGGTTAGCATTCAGCGAAGGATCAGTAAGACTCCACCTCATTCGGAGTGCAGCCGAGTTTATAAGTCACCGTGTTAGAGTTTTGCTACAAACTTATTAGTAGGCCGGTATCCTATCCCATTTGATGTCAAATAATCTTAGAGGCTTTGTAGACAGAGGTTCATTTTGTACAGTATGTCAGAGATCTTGACGGTCCATATGTATTCATGTTTTAAGAAAAAATGGTCAAGTGATACAGTGTTTCTCACTTATAGTTATACATTATGTGTTGTGGCCATGTTGGCCCATGATAGTTACAAAATGAATGAGTTCATCCAACTCGACCTATGTATCTTCTAGTTTTGGTCGAATGATCATGAGTTACAGAGTGGTTCACTCGGGCCAGCTCGGCAGCGGGTGCCAGTCACGCCTCCCTAGGTTTGGGGCGTGACAGTTTCAACCTTTTGGGTGTATTTCTTAACTTGATCAGTAGATGGAGGCAATGGAATATCAATTTCCATATACTCTTTCTTAAGAACGATAGGGTTTTTATGTATCATTCCTTGACTAGCAGATATGGTAGAGGTTTTAAGCCGTTGTCCTCGTCCCTTCCCTATAGCACCTGGCGAAAAGAAATCATATTACTAACACTTAAGTATTTAAATTCAGTTATGCAAATTAAAAATATTAGGTTTAAAAAGTCTTATTTGTTTCAATAGATTGGATGTATTACTTAACTAGATCACTCGATTGAGGAAATAAACTCTTAGTTGGCATATTCTCTTTCTCAACCAAAGATCTAAGTCCTCGCCCTTGTCCTTGTCCCTTTCTTATAGCACCTGACGGGAGGAATGCATATTTAGCAGCAGTCTTCATAATTGATTCCACCTCATTTTCAATCTTTGATGGTTTCATATTGAACCTGCAAAGAGCCAAAAGTAAAAAACAATTAAGAGAAAATGTGTGACAATATAATATTTAAAAAAAGCATGCCATCAGAATATGTAACAATGAATATACTAATTGATAAAGAGATACTTCACCTCATCATTATTTCTTTCTTTGTTTCTTTTGTGAAGGATTTTCTAAGTCTACTGTATCATCATCCATTTGTTTCACAATCTCATAGGAATCACGAGGTTGAATCTTCCTCACTACATGCCAGCCTTTTTGTTGGAATTACCATTAGCATAAAATACTTGAGATGCTTGCTCCGCTAAAACAAAAGGCTCATTTGTTTTCAAAAATCTCTCTGGATTAACACTCACGAAGTCTTTTAACTCTTTTTATTTTATCATACACATCGAAATAAAAGCACTCTTCTACCCATGACAAATTGCAATTCAATCACTGTTAAAACTCTATAGTTATCAATGTTCTCGCTATCTTTATCATTCTCACCAACTACAACAACACCACAATTTTGAGTTCTTAACTTTTTATCATAATCTTCTACATGAAATCTATATCCATTAACAATGTAACCATTAAAATGTGTCGTATATTGGGTAGGACCACGTGAAAGTGAGAGAAGATCTTCCATGATCCGACTATTATCTCCTTTATGTAATTGTGCAGCCTATCAACAAGATTAAGTTGAATACTTTAGAATGAGTAATACAATATTATAATGTCAAATTTGGCATTTATGTATTACTCACCCTAACTTTAAATCATTCAATAAATTGTCGGTTCCATTCTGTATCAGACAAGTATTGCCCAGTATCCACATGAGTTTGTGCAAACTCTCTACAAAGTTAAATTGAACCATAAATGTCATATAGAAAAAAAAAACGCTAAAGAAAATAAGGAAATAAGACGATTTGAAAAAACTCTCGATACTCAAGATATGGTATAACTTCATCACAATTCTTCAGTATTATATATGTGCTTGTTCCAATTCATTTGTGTAACGATCCGATCGGTCGTTTTACGTTATCGGACCTCGTTCCCATAAATAAAACTTCCCATAGCGGCTTATTATAATTTATGACTTGCAGGGGCGGGTGGTCCGGGATTCGGAAGTGTTTAGAGTAGTATGGGAACACTTAGTTCCTTAAGGTTGGCCTTTTTGGCCAAGTTTGACTTCGGTCAACATTTTGAGTAAACGATCTCAGAATCGAGTTTCGACAGTTCTGGTAGCTTCGTATGAGATTTCGGACTCGGGCGTATGTTCGGAATGAATTTTGGATGACCCAGGAGCTTTCCGGCACCCAATATCGAAATAAGAGTTTCCTTAAGTTCCTATTGTAGGGGACGTATTTTTGTGTTATCGAGTTCCGAACGGAATTCCGAGACCGGGAATAGTTTTGTTATGTCATTTATGACTTTCTTGCAAATTTTGATGTCATTCCGAGTAGTATAGGTCGATTCGGCGCATTGTTAGCAAATCCAAGAACTTGAAGTTCTAAAGTTTGATCTTTAGGGGTTTTGAGGTGTGGTTTTGAGTTTTAGCGTTGTTTTGAATGTTTTGAAGGCTCGAGCGAGTCCGTATTATGATTTGGGACTTGTTGGTATACTTGGACGGGGGCTCGGTTGGGCCCAGGTGCCTCTCGGGTTCCATATAAGGCTAAAAAACCAGCTGAAGCAATTGCTGGTGCACCTGTTCTGGTGTGACCGCAGGTGCGGTTTCCCAGTCGCAGGTGCGGGATCGCTCCTGCGGTCCCAGCCTCACAGGTGCGACCTCCAGATGGGCTGCCCTCTTCTCGCAGGTGCGGGTCCTTTCTCGCAGGTGCGGAGCCGCTGGTGCGGACTCAATTTCGCAGGTGCGAGCCCAGGCCCCTTTTCCCAGTTCCGCAGGTGCGAGCCTTTACTCGCAGGTGCGAGACTGCAGGTGCGGTCTTTGATCCGCACGTGCAGAACCACTGTAGGAAGTGAGTTCCTTAAAACACGGGATTTATTCATTTCACTCCATTTTCTTCCACCATAGACGACCTTGAAAGCTTGGGAAAGAGCTCCACGACCTAGCTACTGAAAGGTAAGTGAATTCTACCCTAATGTTAGTTTAATGCATGAATTCCTAGTCAAATTAACTACCTAATTAGTGAAAATTAAGGATTTGGGTAGTAACCTAGGGCTTTATAAAAATTTAGGGAATTACCCGTTAATTAGCCATGAAATCATACAAAAATCACATATTAACGATCCTTAGGTTATGGGTAAGTGATTCCATCGAAAGTTTCCGAAATCCAAACATGCGGGCCCAGGGATGAATTTTGGGATTTCTTCAAATAGGATGAAATGACTAAGTAAATAGGAGAATTCCATGCTTTTGAGTGTAAATTGATATATTTATGTAACATTTGGCTAGTTTCGAGTCCTTGGGTGACGAGTTTGGAGTTCGTGCACGTTCTTGACCCGGGGAGTAGGTTCGACGCGAGGTGAGTCTCCTTTCTAACCTTGTAAGAGGGAATTGTCCCCATAGGTGATTTAAATGACTACGTGCTAATGCTTGTGGGGGCTACGTACGTACGAAGAGACGAGAGTCCGTACATAGCGGCTATTATTGTTATTTCCGAGTAGTTAGGCCTACACCATGCCTTGTGTTTTTCCTTGAAATGAACTATATGCTTTATAAATTTATGTCACATGCAGCTTTGTTTCCCTGAGATCACGGAATTTGAGAATTTAAAGGAATTGTTCACTGGAAAGTAAATTTATGAAGAATATTGTGTGTGCATGCGACCGCTTTGCAATTTACATTCCGAGAGTGGAGTGTTATTTCCCCCACTCTCATGGGAGCGGGCTGTACGCCACAGCGAGATTGAAAGATGTAATTATAGTTCGAGCCGTTCGACCCTCGGCAGTGCACAGATATGATTATTATGATGGCTCAAGTCGATTGTCTGTATTCCATATGCGCATGTTAAATTGTTAATGATTTCATGGATATTGAAGTGACAAGATATTTGGGGGAAATGAAATAGTAATTGTTTAGTTACTTCCAGTATTTATTTGAATTACAGTTATCTTTAATATTTACTGTTTTATCCATCCTCGTATGCCTATTACTGACATCACATCTTGTTAAATTATTTTGTTGGACCTTAGTGGGTGTCAAGTCGACCTCTCGTCACTACTTCTTCGAGGTTAGACTGGATACTCACTGGGTACATATTTATTTATGTACTCATGCTACGCTTCTGTACTTAATTTTAAAGGTTCTAGGGCTGGTGCATCTAGTTATCAGACCGGAGCTCAATTCTGAGTATAGACTGGACCTGACTTCACGGTGAGCTGCTTCTCCTGATGATCCTCAGCAGCACCATAGAGTTTCTTTTGTTATTCCCGTCTATTTCTTCCAGACAGTGGAACAGTTATATTATATCTTTTGTACATTCTATTAGCATGTCGGTAGGACTTGTGACACTAGTTCCTGGCACACACGTGGTAGATATTATGGTTTGCGGGTCTGTATATATATATATTGGCTCACGCCTCTTTATGACTGCTTTTGGTTAAATTGGCTGATTATCTTTTTCAATTAATGTGTTGAACTTTAAAACTTGGCACGTGTTGGGATGTTTAATCAAATACGGGAAAATCCTTAGTAATTTGAGTGTTGGCTTGCCTAACCCCGTTGTTGGGCGCCACCACGACCTGAGTTAGGATTTTGGGTTGTGACAACATAGTATCAGAGCTCTAGGTTCACGTAGGTGTCACGATTCACGGGAAAACCCAGTAGAGTCTTGCGGATCGGTACAGAGACGTCTGTACTTATCTTCAAGAGGCTATAGGGTGTTAGTAAACCTCTCTTTATTCATATTCTAT
The DNA here is from genome assembly GCA_005239525.1 of Nicotiana knightiana. NCBI lineage: Eukaryota > Viridiplantae > Streptophyta > Magnoliopsida > Solanales > Solanaceae > Nicotiana > Nicotiana knightiana. The sequence continues at coordinate 47,672 of ML419514.1, forward strand.
CGTGCAGACGATGGTTTACTAAAACTCATTCTTCTATTCTCTCATAGATGGTTAGGACGCGCGCATCCGATGTTCCAGAACCAGGAGGGGCCGCTACCCTCGTTGTCCGAGGTCGTGGCAGAGGCCGAGGGAGGGCACGAGCCCGAGGTAGGGACGAGGGCATCCCAGAGCTATTCCAGTTGCACCACCACCAGAGGATCCTATCATAGAGGAGCAGGACGAGGTGCCCCTAGCAGATCCTACTCCAGTGGACTTCATGACGACGTCAGGCTTCCAGGAAGTCATGGGCCGTATGATGCGGTTTATGGACAGTATGTCCTAGGCTGGCTTATTCCCAGGGTATCCTGCCACATCTCAGGCGGGAGGGAGAACCCATACCCCTACCTCCAGGCCGCAGGTCAGGCAGTAGCAGTACATCATACCCCAGGTACACTGCCCGTGGGTGGGGTCCAGTCTGTGGCAGCAGCACCTAAGCCTAGAGCAGTTGCGAACGGCGATCTGCAGAAGTTATTGGATAGATGGACTCGATTTCACCCTCCAATCTTGGGGGGTGAGCGAAGCGAGGATACCCAGGATTTCATTGATAGGTGCAGGGACAGACTGCACAACATGAGGATACTAGAGTCCCATGGAGTGGATTTCACTACCTTTCAGTTGGAGCGCAGAGCTCGCAGATGGTGGCAGTCTTATATTCTCAACAGGCCAGCAGATTCTCCTCCTATCACTTGGGAGCAGTTCACTCAGATGTTTCTAGAAAGATATATCCCACCCTCTGAGAGGGAAAAGTTGCGGTATCAGTTTGAGCAGTTGGAGTAGAGACAGATGTCAGTGACAGACTATGAGGCTAGATTTTCAGAGTTGTCTCGCCATGCACTCATGATACTACCTACTGATGCTGAGAGAGTGTGGATATTTGTGGCTGGGTTGCATCCAGGTATTAGGGCCACCATGGCCCGAGAGGTAGAGATGGGTACTCCTTATCAGCTCGTGGTGGAGATTGCCCGCAGGATCGAGGGGTATCGGTCCAGTAGCAGGGAGAAGGGGCAGCAGGACAAGAGGGATAGATTCTCCGGAGATTTCAGAGGTGCCCCAGTTAGGGGCAGAGGTCAGTTTGGTAGTGTTCGGCCCAGCAGGCGTTCATATTCAGCACCCCCACCACCTCCCCGAGGTGTTCCAGCGAGGCCTCATTTCAGCGCCATGCCAGAGCGTTCCTACCGCCCTCCAGCCATTCAGAGTTCACCCAGTGGTTATTCCAATCATCCGAGATCCTCTAGTCCCTACTTCAGTGCTATGCCAGAGAGTACACATCGCTCTCCGTCCATTCAAGGTTCCTCTTCGGCGAAGCAGGCTATGATACCTGGAGGTTGTTATGAGTGTGGGGATCCAGGTCATATGAAGAGGCATTGTCCTAGGTTTCGAGGCAAAGCAGTACAGCATGGTTATCAGCCTATGGGTCCATCACCAGCCATCAGGCCACCTAGAGGTGGAGGACAGGTTGGCAGGGTCGTCCTAAAGGTGGAGGCCAGTCAGGGGGATGTCAGTCAGCTCCTGTTCATTCTGGCAGAGCTCAGTCTTCCGGTGCTCCAGCTAGATTCTATGCTATTCCAGCCAGATCAGATGCAGTGGCCTCAGATGCCATGATTACAGGAATTATTTCAGTATGTGGTAGAGAGGCATCAGTGTTATTTGATCGAGGATCCACCTATTCATATGTTTCAGCATTATTTTCTCATTTTCTGGATGTTCCTCGTGAGTCCTTGGGTTCTCCTATATATGTGTCCGCTCCTGTGGGCGATTCTGTGGTGGTAGATCAGATCTATCGGTCTTGTGTGGTCACCTTCTGTGGGTTCGAGACACGAGCGGATGTTCCGAAGACTGTTTTTCGTACGAGATATGGCCATTATGTGTTCCTGGTGATGTCCTTTGGCTTGACTAATTCCCTAGCAGCATTTATGGACTTGATGAACATGGTGTTCAGGACGTATATTGATTCATTTTTCATTGTCTTCATTGATGACATTTTGATTTACTCATGTAGCCTGGGGGAGCACGAGCAACATTTGAGAGTTGTACTCCAGACTTTGCGAGAATAGAAGCTATATGCTAAGTTCTTCAAGTGTGAGTTCTGGTTGGATTCCATGGCATTCTTGGGGCATGTGGTATCCGGAGAGGGTATCAAGGTTGATCCGGAGAAGATTGAGGCAGTTCAGAGTTGGCCACTTCCTACTTCAGCTACAGAGATCAGGAGCTTTTTGGGCCTAGCAGGTTATTATCACCGATTTGTGGAGGGGTTCTCTTCTATTGCAGCTCTATTGACTAGATTGACTCAGAAGAATGCCGCGTTCCGATGGTCCGACGAGTGTCAGGCGAGCTTTCAGAAGCTCAAGTCAGTATTGACCTCAGCACCAGTTATGGTATTGCCTTCCGGTTCGGGGATGTATACAGTGTATTGCGACGCTTCACGCGTCGGTTTGAGATGTGTGTTGATGCAGGAAGGGAGAGTTATTGCTTATGCTTCGCGCCAGCTAAAGGTTCATGAGAAGAATTACCCTGTGCACGATTTAGAGTTGGCGGTAATTGTTCATGCTCTTAAGATTAGGATACACTACTTGTGTGGGGTGTCCTGTGAGGTTTATACAGACCACCGCAGCTTGCAGCACTTGTTCAAGCAGAGGGATCTTAATTTGAGGCAGCGCAGATGGCTTGAGTTGTTAAAGGATTATGATATCACCATTATTTATCATCCGGGCAAGAAAAATGTGGTAGCAGATGCCTAGAGCAGGAAGGCAGAGAGTATGGGTAGCTTGGCTTACATTGCAGCAGAGGAGAGACCTCTAGCCTTGGACATTCAGTCCTTGGATAATCGCCTGGTGAGGTTAGACCTTTCAGAGCCTCGACGAGTTTTAGCACATGTGGTTTCTCAGTCTTCGTTATTGGGAGAGATTAAGGCTCAGCAGTTTGATGATCCGTACTTGGCAGAGCTACGGGAGACAGTGGTTTAGGGTGGTGCCAAGGAGGTCACTATTGGCGAGGATGGTGTTCTGAGACTTCAGGGCCGTTTATGTGTTCCTAATGGTGATGGCCTGAGAGGGAGGATTCTAGAGGAGGCACACAGTTCTCGGTATTCTGTTCATCCTGGTGCTACGAAGATGTATCATGATTTGAAGCAGCATTACTGGTGGAGGCGGATGAAGAGGGACATTGTAGAGTATGTGGCTAGGTGTCTTAATTGCCAGCAGGTTAAGTATGAGCACCAGAGGCCAGGAGGCCTACTTCAGCAGATGCCCATTCCTGAGTGGAAGTGGGAACGCATCATTATGGACTTCGTGGTTGGGTTGCCTTGGACCTTGCGAAAAGTTGACGCGGTTTGGGTAATTGTGGATAGATTGACCAAATTGGCGCATTTCATTCCAGTGGCTACTACATATACTTCTGAGAGGTTGGGCCAAATCTACATTCAGGAGATAGTCCGGTTGCACGGTGTGCCGGTGTCCATTATATCAGATCGAGGTCCTCAGTTCACCTCGCACTTCTGGAGAGCATTGCATAGTGAGATGGGTACCCAAATAGATCTCAGCACAGCATATCACCCTCAGACAGATGGTCAGTCGGAGCGTACAGTTCAGGTATTGGAGGACATTCTCAGGGCATGTGTGATTGACTTCGGAGCTCAGTGGGACCAGTTCTTGCCTTTGGCCGAGTTTGCTTACAATAATAGTTATCAGTCTAGCATCGAGATGGCTCCATTTGAGGCTTTGTATGGTCGGCGATGTTTTTCTCCTATCGGGCGGTTTGAGCCTGGCGAGGCTAAGTTATATGGCACCGACCTAGTGAGAGATGCTTTGGAGAAAGTGAAGTTGATTCAGGAGAGGCTCCGCACAGCACAGTCCAGACAGAAAAGTTACGCAAATTAGAGGGTGCTCGATGTATCATTTATGGAGGGAGATAAGGTTTTGTTGAAGGTCTCACCGATGAAGGGTATTATAAGGTTCGGAAAGAAAGGCAAGCTGAGCCCGAGGTTTATAGGTCCCTTCAAGGTGTTGAGGCGAGTTGGGGAGGTTGCTTATGAGCTAGCTTTACCTCCCCGTTTGTCAGGAGTTCATCCGGTCTTTCATGTATCCATGCTCCGGAGGTACCACGCCGGCTTCTCTCTCGTGTTGATTTCAGCACTATTAAGTTGGATGAGAGGTTGGGCTACGAGGAGGAGCCAGTTGCTATTATTGCTAGACAGGATCGCCAGTTGAGGCCCAAGAAAGTTTCTACTGTGAAGGTCCAGTGGAGGGGCCAACCAGTCGAGGAGGCGACCTGGGAGTCCAAGGAGGACAAGCGGAGTAGATATCCGTACTTATTCAGCACTTCAGGTATGATTCTAGACCCGTTCGAGGACGAACATTTGTTTAAGAGGTGGAGAATGTAACGACCCGACCGGTCATTTTGCGTTATCAGACCCCGTTCCCCTAAATGAAACTTCCCATAGCGGCTTATTCTGATTTATGACTTGCGGGGGCGGGTGGTCCGGGATTCGGAAGTGTTCAGAGTAGTATAGGAACACTTAGTTCCTTAAGGTTGGCCTTTTTGGCCAAGTTTGACTTCGGTCAACATTTTGAGTAAACGATCTCAGAATCGAGTTTCGACGGTTCAGTAGCTTCGTATGAGATTTCGGACTCGGGCGTATGTTCGGAATGAATTTTGGATGACCCGGGAGCGTTCCGGCACCCAATATTGAAATAAGAGTTTCCTTAAGTTCCTATTGTGGTTTGGGACGTGTTTTTGTGTTATCAAGTTCCGAACGGAATTCCGAGACCGGGAATAGTTCCGTTATGTCATTTATGACTTGCTTGCAAATTTTGATGTCATTCTGAGTAGTATAGGTCGATCCGGCGCATTGTTAGCAAATCCAAGAACTTGAAGTTCTTAAGTTTGATCTTTAGGGGTTTTGAGGTGTGGTTTTGAGTTTTAGCGTTGTTTTGAATGTTTTGAAGGCTCGAGCGAGTCCGTATTATGATTTGGGACTTGTTGGTATACTTGAACGGGGGCTCGGGTGGGCCCAGGTGCCTCTCAGGCACCATACGAGGCTTAAAAACCAGCTGAAGCAATTGTTGGTGCACCTGTTCTAGTGTGACCGCAGGTGCGGTTGCCCAGTCGCAGGTGCGGGATCGCTCCTGCGGTCCCAGCCTCACAGGTGCGACCTCCAGATGGGTTGCCCTCTTCTCGCAGGTGCGACCTCCAGATGGGCTGCCCTTTAAAACTTGGCACGTGTTGGGATGTTTAATCAAATATGGGAAAATCCTTAGTAATCTGAGTGTTGGCTTGCCTAACCCCGGTGTTGGGCGCCATCATGACTTGAGTTAGGATTTTGGGTCGTGACAATTTGCTTCAAGCTCACATGGATGTTTAGCTTCCATTGTTCTTCCAGGTTGACAAAATATAGATAATCCTCCATTAGGTTTTTTTAATCCCCATCATAATTTTGTTCAGGCCGATTAAATTTTGTGTCAATCTTATGCTGATACCTTGAACATAAGGTTACACATTCATTTGCAATGTATCCCTTTACAACAAAATCTTCTGGACATGCTCTATTACCAATGTGAGATTTCAAAAAATATAGCCATCATTCCACAGGATACATCCACCGACAATAAATAGGTCCAGCAATCTTAGCTTCACTAACTAAATGAATAGGTAAGTGCACCATGACATTAAAAAATGAAGGAGGGAATTTTTTTTCTAATTTGCAAAGTGTTATAGGAATTTGTGCTTCAATATGTTCTAAGTCATCAATCCTTAAATCCTTTGATCCAATTACATTAAAAAAATAAAGATAACTCAATAAGTGGTTCACACACTTTTTTGGACAACATACCACGAAGTGCAAGAGGGAATATATGTTGCAGAAGAACATGGCAGTCATGACTTTTCAACCCAGATATCTTGTATTCTTTCAGGTTCACACATTGAAAAATATTAGATGAAAATCTATCAGGAACTTTTAAATTCTTTAAGAAAAGGCATAATTTGTGCTTATCTTCGGGAGGTAATGTGTAACATGCAGTTGGAACTTCAACTTTCTCCCCTCTTTGGATGTGGTGCAATTCGGGCCTAATGTTCATTTCTTGCAAGTCTAACCGAGTTTGAATTGTGTCCTTGGTCTTTTCTTTGACATTCATGATTGTCCCCATTATATTATCACATATATTCTTTTCAATATGCATAACATCCAAATTGTGTCGCAACAAGAGAGATTTCCAATATGGAAGTTCAAAAAAGATACTTTTGTTGTTCCAATTATCCTTTCAATTTTCGTGTAATATCTTCTTTCTTTTCTTTGGATCCTTTGTTAATTGTATCCCTTCAAGATCTTGCACTTGATTAAGTATCTCAATACCATAACGCATTTTTGGTGGGAGCCTTTTCTCTTTTGTACCATCAAATGAATCCTTGTCATTCGCATTTGTGACTAACAGGAAGGTAACGCCGATGACCCATAAAGCATTGCTTCTTACAGTTATCCAATCGAATCGAGGAAGTGCCTTTATTGCAACATGGACATGCCATTTTTCCTTTTGTGCTCCATCCAGGTAAATTTTCATATGCTGGAAAGTCATTGATGGTCCATAACAAAGAAGTATGCAACTTAAAATTTTGTCTAGATGATGCATCAAATGTCTCAATACCTTCTTCCCACAACTCCCTCAGTTCCTCGATTAAATGTTGAAAATATGTATAAATTGCATCTTCTGGACTATCTGGACCAGGAATAAGCATTGACAAAATAAAACTTTTTTTGTTTCATACACAACCAAGGTGGTAAATTATAAGGAATAAGAACCACAGGCCAAATGCTATATGAGGCTTTTGAATTCTGAAATGGCTGAAATCCATCATTAGCAAGTCCAAGTCGAAGATAACGAGGCTCAGCTGCAAATGAAAGATTAAATTCATCAAATGACTTACATGTCATTAAATCAGTTGGGTGCCTCATTAATCCATCATCAACACAATTATCCTTATGCCATGTCTTTGTAGACATAAGCAACCTCTGAAGCCTAGGCTTTAATGAAAAATAGCGTAAAACTTTTTATGCTATCTTCTTACCTTTTTTATTCCTTGTTTCCCTGCTACGTCTATCTATCTTCCACCTAGACACACCACAAACTTTGCAGGAATCAAGTAAGCTATCCTCCTTCTAGTATAGCATGCAATCATTAGTACAAGTATCAATCTTGTTATAAGAAAGTCCAAGGTCTTTAATTATCTTCTTTTCCTCATAATATGATTTTAGCAAATTGGCGCCATCAGGTAACAACTCCTCTTTTAACATTTCAATAACATTGTAAATGATTCATTACTCCAATGACCCATACTTTTGAGGTAAGGCAATTTAATCAAAGAGGAAAGCTTTGAAGCTTTAGAATTTTGGTACAGTGGCTGCTCAAAATCCTTTAATAGTGTTACACCCCATGTTTTCGTACGTGAAAGTATGCCATAAGTAAATTGATGAAAGTTCGGGAAGGAGATTATTTTAAGATTATAAGCATTTTATGCTATTTCAAACAAGTAATGAGTAAATTCGTGAAGTTGAGAGGGTAATAAAATCGAAGAAAATGAATTTCGTCAAAGTTTGACTTTTTGGGACAAAATACGGCCCGAGCTAAAATACTCGTTATTTATGGGTTAGTGTCATACAAGGTATCACATGACCATAATAGTAAGGTGTATAAGGTATGTGAAAAATGAATAGTATTTTAAGTAATTTAAGACAATTATTAATTATGCGGGTAATTGAATAAGTATCGGGTAATGGGATATTACCTAGTTAATTATTAAAATATAAGATAAGACTAACACTAACACCCCCCAAAAAAAATGTGGCAGCCAATAAGCTAACCAAACATATGACTAAGGGTCATATTAGCTTAGGTGGTAAGACTTTAACGTGTAAAAGACAATCTACTTAGTCTCTTAGTCATAAGACATGTCTCTTAGTAATAGGAATCATATACTTTCTTTCAAAATCAATATCACTTCAAGAACAAAAGCAAAAACCAAATCATATATCACTTTTAACATTCTGATAAGTTGACAAAATACAAGGCCTTTCGCTAGCCATTCTTATGATTTTCAAACAAAAACGTGAATTGTTGCAACTAAAGGAGTACGGTGCAACCTCTTCCAAGAACATCATACGGATTTTTTCCTACTTCGATTTGTCATCATGTGTTGTCTCAATTGACGTGTGTTAGAGGGATTGTCAAGAGAAGCGACTCAGGTATGTTAAGGCTAAGTCTTTCCCTAATTTTAGCATGATCTCGTCATTACACAAGTTTGATAACGAGGCATAAAGAAAAAGTCATATCCCGAAATTTACGTATATTTTCCTAGTCTCGCAAGTTACAATATTTGTTTTGTCGGGACTTCATATTCATTTGAGTATTTCCGTCTTCAAGTCAAGAGAGAAGAGAGTCTATATATATAGTATCACAGTAGTTTCATTACCATCAAGCTATAATCGATGGGCGGGCCCCTATTGGGCAACCTATGATCAGATGGTAAGTTATATACCGAGCCTACTGTGGCCGAGCGCCTATGAGCAAGCCTAGTTGGTCGAGATACATAGCCTAGTATGGCCGAGTGCCTATGAGCGAGCCTACTACGGCAGAGCAGTTGTATATATATACCGAGCTTTATAGGGTCGAACAACTATTTTACTTACTATATTGAGAGAGTTGACTCAGTATCAACATGTAAGCATATTTTCAGATTATCTTTGACTTCCAGTTGCTTTCACTTATTATATTATCAGTTCAGTTTTAACTTTCAGTATATTTCCTTACATACTCTGTACATTATTTCGTACTGACGTCCCTTTTTTGGGGGCGCTGCATTTCATGCGTGCAGGTTCAGACAGACGGGTAGACCTCTTCATTAAGTGTTGCCTGAGTTCAGCTTGATCGGTAAGCTCCATGCCTTCCAGAGTTGTCGGGTGTAGAGCTTTATGTACATCTTGTGTATATATGTATATATGTTATGAGTAGGTCGAGGAGCTGTTTCGATCACAATATACCCACCAGTAGAGGCTTGTAGACATATCCTGTCAGTTAGTGCAGTATGTTAGGCTGGTAGGCCTTATGTATATTTTGTTGGTTTGCCAACTGTAGTAGTTATGACGGCCTTGTCGGCCCAGCTTTATATTGATATTTAGTCAGCATTTACAGTTGTCTTGCAATGCGGCACATGGCCAAAGTATGACATCACATGATCAGAGTTCCTTAATCGCAAGTTGGTACGCAAGGTTAGAAGGCACCGGGTGCCGGTCTCGCCCCCCAAGTTCGAGGCGTGGCAAATAGCCTATAAAAAATTTTCGCTTCAACATTTGGTTCCTCCTCAAGTAAATCGTCACAACTAGCATGCGTAGTTCCTCCATCAAGATTAGAATATAAATCTCTCAATAATTCTTCTACTTCATCCTCACTCTCACATTCTTCTACTTCATCATCATCTCCATCTTCAGATTCTGACAGTGGCTTACCTAAATTTTTCCTGTGGTGATACCAAAATGTATAATTTTGAATTATTCCATATACTTTCAAATGTGTCTCAACTGTCTTACGAGTTACTAAAGTTGTATTACAATATTTGATACATGGACATCTTATTTCATACTCTTCTCATGTTTTCTGAAAAGTATAATTCAAAAATTTTTGCACTTCGATTAAATAGGCTTCATCAAGCGATTATCAGCAAGTTGCATCCATTGCTTACTAGATTCCACAACCTTGGAGAGTAGATAAAAATTAAATAAAAAAGATAAATGACAGGAAAAATACAAAGATGAACACAAGTTATAACGATCAGATTCACACAATTGTGTTGAACTCTAAGGTCGCAATAGGTGATTAGGCTCTTTTTTCCAGTTAATGCTTTGTAATGTACAATCAAATTGCACTAAGATAAATAAAAGATTATAAATTAACTTGTAATTAAGATACTAGTTCCTGAAACATGTATACATGGTTCCTTCTGGCCTGCCCCGAGATCGAAGTAAGTACTTAAACCCAAAAAAATGCAGACAATATAATAAGTAGGCACTCATATATATTTCAGTATCGCTCTTTCACTATCATTGAATACACACCACTACTTAGTAAGTGTATTTGCTTAAAAGTTTGCAAATTTATGGATCTCATTCTTGAATACTTCAACATATGCGGTAAAAACTCAGAACAAAATACTTCGAACATATTTCAGTATCGCTCTTTTACCAATTTTATGTTAGACAAGAAGTAAATCGATTTCCAAACGAGCAACTCAGAAAGCGAGGTTGAAAAAGAAGAAAAGGAGCAACTCAAAAGAGGAGGCATACCTGGATTCGCAAACAGAGGTTGAAAACAGACTCTCTTTAGTTTTTAAAATTTTTATTTTAGTAAATTAGTTTTGGCGCCTATTTTTTAGAAAATAATATATTTTTAATATTTTAGTATTATATTTGGCGGCATTCCCTCCCGCTCATAGCCCCTCAATTATAATTTGGGACCATTTACTAATTTCTTTCAGAACCAAATTTAGTACCTTCGCTATAAAATACAGAATTAAGGACCACAATATAATTTCCTCGCAATACATACACTTTTAGAGACGGGATTATTAACTCGTACCTAAATGTTGGTCGCAGATAAGCCTTTTTCTTGTAGTGAAAAAATCAAACAGGTTAGTAATAGATGCAAGGATTAACTCAATTACACAATTGTCTAAGCTCCACGGTGAGCGCCAAACTGTTTACCCGTAAAACGATACATTTGAATTTATACGTGATTTATAGACAAGTGAATTAATTTGATCCCAAAATGATAAATAAACTAAACAAGAATGTAAGACTTAGCATTGAAATCGAGATAAGGCAACAGAAATCCTGGTTCCGAGAGTAGAGCTTTCGGAAGCAATTGTAACAATATTAATAAGCAAGAATATATAATATAATTGAATTTTGAACAATGTATAGTATGAGCTTATGAGAAAATTCCTCCCCTATAATAACTAATAACTGTTGAACTCACTATTTATAGTTGCACCTAAGGAACAAGGTTCTAAGATCAAGCCCCTCTTAAATGTCAATTATGGGGTCATTGAAGAATGTGTAACGGCAGGCTATGAGTGTCATATTCTCTGTAACGGATTGTGTACTTAATACCATAGAATATTCTCCATCAAATGTTATCGGGTGACAGGCATTTATTTTGTCTTTATGAGCAATATTTCCTTCGGCAACAAACGAGATTGTTGTTCTCGGACTTGATTGCTATTTGTTTCGTTCTTTCACGTGTCGCTTTATTATAGAGTATTTAATATGAACATATTTTACCTTATACAATAATAAATACTTATCTTGTATTCATTTGGTTTAATATAAGTATTGGGCACGATTAATTAATTTTTAGCTATAATAATTTAAGAATTATCACGCAGTGCATAAATAAAATGGAGAACATTAGTAGCAAGAGGTTCTCTTATTCATATTCACAACTACTCTAGGGGATGCTTCTCTGAAGTGCTAATAATTTAATAAATATCTTTTCACTTTATATATTTTTATTTTCATATTGTTTATATGTATAGTCTTATTTTATTTCCCACATAAAATATATTTTCACATAACGTAGTGCGAGCACTATTTGATACCGTTTACCAAATGTTGCATGTTACGCCAAAATTAATTTTCTATACGACCAATTAAACAATGCATGCTTATGCAAATATTATTTTTAATTCCTCCAAAAAAATATTGTACACCTACTACGGTATTATTTTATGTTTGAGATTATTTTTGACGTCTCCAACAAAACATCATCGAAACCACCAAACCGACTGGATAAGAAAGCTCCTTTCTTCTACTAATAATCAGCATATCAAGATAAAATATATTCAAGGCTCAGTCAGGATTTTGGAGTGGCCAAGAAAGAATGGCACTTCCTCACGTACTCATTTTCCCCTTACCTATTCAAGGTCCTGTGAATTGCATGCTAAAACTAGCTGAGCTCTTGTGCCTTCACCAAGAAATGCATGTCACTTTTCTCAACTCCGAAAATATCCAGCAACGCCTGCAGAATTGCACGGATGTTCAAATCCGCTTCAGGAAATACCCCAACTTCAAATTTATGACAATTCAGGATGGACTACCAGAAGATAATCCAAGAACTGGAGATCAAGTAAGGAATCTGGTGAAAGGTGTAGAAGAAGTGAGCAGCTCAGTGTTGAGGGAGATGGTAACTTCTGGTTTACTAAGTCCAAATTCTGAGAAGCCAGTGACTTGTCTTCTGGTCGATGGAATTTTTGCCTTTGCTGTTGATATTGCCAAAGAGGTTGGGATCCCACTTCTTTATTTTGATACTATAAGTCCTTGTGCTCTTTGGACTTACTTATGTGTACCAAAACTCATTGAAGCTGGGGAAATTCCTTTCGAAGGTCAGTGATTAAGCTTTCATGGGTTTCATTTACATATATATATATATATATATATATATATATATATAGGAAAATACAATTTTAAAAACGTTTTGACTTGTTCTTTGTCAAAGACCCTTGAATTTTAATTGCTTACTGCTTTTTCCACTATATATTTGAATTCTCCAAATTTAATTAGTGTTATAGAGATTTATCGAAGACTCTTTTCATGTCCGAGGTCACCGATTGCGCAAAACCTAAATTCTGCTGCCAGTACCACTTTGTCTTTTTAATTTTATTATCTATGTAAAAGAATAAACATAAGGAATTTCACGGTTATATAGATTGTGAGATATAAACAATTTAACTAATTGCATATTCGACATAATTACAGGATCGTGGAAATTAATGATTCTCACAAAATATTAGATAACATTCTTTAATTAAGAAAATGTACCTGAATCTGTAGAGTTTCTTAAATTTTATCTGTGGTGAAACTTGTTTACCCTAAAATTCTGAGTAACAATTAAACTCACATTGAGATCTAAAAGGTATGTAAGTCCAATATTGATTGATAATCCAGAAGATAAGTGTGCGAATTAAGTGAGCAAGATAGATCAAACCAGTGTATGAACATGCCTCGACCTCGAGCTAAGATAACCTCGAGAAGGCTTCAAATGAACAGTAGAATAAAGTAAAGAGAAACTAAAGAGCAATTCTGAGAGATGAGTACAAAAAGTAAGATTGTATATTCTTTGCCGATGATTGATGATCTTTACAAATGAATGAGGCACCTTTTATATAATAAGAGAGTCTTAAATAAGGTATATTTCTATTTCTAGCAAGGAATCTAATTTGTACAGATCCATTCTGGGATTTACACCTTGATCTTTGTGCCATTATGAAATTTCAGCCCATTCTGGTACAAGCCTAAAACGGTATCATTCTGGGACAGCTTATACTTTGCCCGCCGATGTTGTGTGCTTTGATTTTTGAGGTCTACGCTTCTTCATTAGCCTCGATCCCGATCTATCTTGATTCATCTGAACTCGACCTCGGGGTGACCTCATCGACCTTATGAAATCGGGCACACCTGATTTCGACCGTATACAGATAGTCCCGGCGTTTCTTAGAATAAAATTATAAGAAACGGTTTGAATCTCGAATTTTCGAAGTCCCTAATGATGACATCATCCTCGTGTCGCATGCGTTGAAGTGACCGAAACATCACATCGTTTCGCTTTCCCAAATCATTAAATGCGCGCCAGCGTTGGTCGGCCACTAGTGCCATCGAACGGTCGCCGGTTTCCTATGAATACTTGGCCATTTGACTCATTGAGGATTTTTAATTCCATTTGTATCTCTTCTAATCACTTCTTCTCCTCTTCCGCCACCGGTTCTTCCGCTTTCTTAACACTAAAAACCGCCAAATCTTATATCCTTCCGCCTATTTCTACCAGAATCAATGGCTAAAACTTCTAAAGTTGTCCCTCAAAAAGAGGGAACCTCCTCTTCTTCCTCCCATCCGGCCGGTGGTAAGGCGCCGGCCCTTCACAAAATCGTTCCCGGTGGTTGTACCCTGAAGAAAGACTTCACCGTCGAGAATTCGCCCGATGTTCTTGGTCAATGTGAGATCGCTTCGAGATATATATGCTCGATAACAAAGAAACACCTCGATGCCGTGAGGAAGGAATGTGGCTGGGGGACGAAGTCGTGATACAGATCCCCACTCGTGAAGAGGACATTACTACCCACCTGGAAGGGTTCTTAAGTGTATACACTTATCCCTTCACGTTGGGTCCTCTCGATCCAATTTTGATCAAATTTTGCAGAAGATACAAGGTTACCCTGGGTCAAATCCACCCTTCTTTTTGGCAGATAGTGATAATGCTCCGATTCTTTATCAGCAAAGCTGAGGGGCTCAAGTTCACCCCTAGCCATCTCATCCGTTTGTACCAGCCTCAACGCTTTTGAGGACTAACCAAACTCCAATACCGGTCGACCAAATCCTTTTTCGCCAGCAATGATGAGGATAGGGATCGAGGTTGGATGAGCCGGTTCATCTAAGTGACGGCCACTAATGTCATTCCCGAGGAACAAATGTCGTTTCCCGAGAAGTGAAACTTCGACCGTAAGTGGAGCCTGTTTCCTTAGCTCCTTTCTGCATTTATTCTTTGCATAACGTTTTTCCTTCATTTGCAGCGGTCCCTTGGATGCCCCATGCAGTCAGCGATCTCGAAGACTAGGTCCGGAAGCTGGCTGCTACCTCCTCGTATGATAAATGCAAGTGGCGTGACTTGTCGAAGGGCAAGTGGGAAGCAAAACACCATGGTAAAATCATCGATACTCCCTTCTTCATTGAAGAGTCCTCTTTCCTCACACTTGGTTTTTATTTGTGCAGGCATTGGTGATTTTTTTGAGATGAGACCGGCCCCCTCTCGGGGAGAAGCCGGAGTCCCGGTCGTGAAGCCGAAAAAGGACAACAAAAGGAAAGGGCTTCGAAGCCCGAAGACCTTCAAGATAAAGCAGGGCCTTCTCGGAGGCGTAAGAAGAGCGTCGTTTTTGTGGACATAGATTCATTCTACCAGTTCTTGGACGAAGAGGCTGACAAGGTCAAAGATTCGGCTCTGATGACCCGAACCAGAAAATAGGCCGAAGCTGCTAAGCCCTCTAAGCCAGAGATCACACCTTGAGGTGAGGAGGCCTCGAAGGAAGAAAAGGACAAAGCTCCTGAATCGCCCGAGGTTACAATTGCTCTGTATCCTCTGATGAGTACCATAAAGAAGGCAAGTAGCCTTGACAATGGGTCATTATTCCTCTTTACCAGCCTACTCCGAAGAAACCATAAAGGATGCTCAGGCCCTGAAAACACCCGAGTTAGGCGGAGCCCCTCGTGAGGATGATCCTTTCCAGGGTTGTTTCACTGGGGTCGATGATGCTGAATTCATCGATGCGTCCTCGACCTTCGAAGATGCTAAACGTCTCTTCTCTAAGGTAAGCCGAAACCTTTTGCAATTTCCTTAACGTCGCATTTTTCTTCCTTGCTTGACTGTTCATTCCCTTTTCTTTATAGGCTTTTATCAAGTTCAAGGCCGAGCTGAGCCAATGTGAGGTCGAGCTGAACAAATCCTTAGGTGAAGAAAAAAACCTTGAGGCTCCTTTTTGATCAAAAAAAGGAGGAGCTTCAGAAACTTTGGTCGGAGATGACCAAGGCTGGAGAATATGAGGACGAGCTGGAGAAGCAAGTAACTAATGTTGTGAAAAAGTATGGACTTCCCCTTCCAACTTCGGAGGCTAATACTTCGATGTCTCAGCTGTAGCAGAAGGTGGAGATGCTGGAGCAGCTTCGATATGAGGTTTGCCGGGTCAAAGCCGAGTGCAACCAATGGAAAGAAAAGATGGACCTCCTGGCTGCGCCGAAGGAGGTTGCACTGACAAAATTAGCTGCAAGCCGAGGTTCAACTTCAGAATGCCCAAAGAGATCAGTTCGGCCTAGGATGAAAAAGTTGTTGAGCTCGAAGTCAATCTTGCCATGGCCGAAGCCGAAGTTGCTGAAGCCAGGGCCGAGTCCAAGAAGATTCAGATTACGGTTGATAAAACTGTTTTCGTATACTTGAAGGACACCGAACCTGCTCAAACGGAGCTAAAAGAAGATGCTTCTCGGGAAAAGCGAAGTAACGACTACGCCAGGTGCCGATCTCGGAGGGAGACTCTCGAGGAGGTACATGCTAGGGGCTTCGATCTTTCTGAGGATATAGCCCAAGCCAAGGCGGATGAAGTCGATGCCCCATTCCTCATTTCCTCTGATATGATGATGATGTCGAAGGCGACCAAGGCGGGTCCGGTGATGAAGAGGGGGCCAAAGAAGAGACCACTCCTGATGGAAAGGTTGTCCCCGAGGGCGGGGATGCTCCCTCGGTGTAGTTAGGAACTTCCTTTCTATATTTCTTTTTGTTGAACTCTTTGTATGTGCCGTCTTTTGAATGTATATATATAAAGAAGATTTTTCCTAAAATGTTTTCTCAATTTCTCTTGCTTTTCATTCTTCGAGCTGCATATTTGAGGTTCTTCCTTGAGTGGTTCCTTAGTATTTTTCCTTTACAACTTCTTACACTAATTTCATCTTTTGAACGATGCATTCGAAATTCTATCTCGGATGGTTCCTTTGAAGTTGCCAAGGTTGGGTTCAAATGAGATTTGAACCTTCGGGATATATACCCTTAGTGTCGAATGATGACAGAACTTCGAAATATATTTGAAAATGTTTGTTTGGGCTTGGGGTGATCGAACCCTTGGGTTCGGATAGGAAGAAATTTTGAACCCTTAGTGTGTCGGCCCTTGGGCTCTTTTATGTTGGCCCTTAGACTCTTTTATATCGGCCCTTAGGCTCTTTAAAAGCGGCTATACTTTTTCCCTTTTTGGCTAAAGACTTGGTAAAAATTTCTCATGCCTTAGCATATGTTTTTTATACCCATTGGGTTTTTCGAGGGTTCGATAATCGAAACCCAGATTTTCCTAGCTCGTTTGTGCTGAGGTGATTTAACACCTCAGAGGCTGATGTTATTGAAGCCTTTAAATTATTTGGGGGCTGATTTTATCGAAGCCTTTGCTTTGCCGAGGGTAGCCTTATTTAACCGGTTTTCAAAGTATTTGAAGGCCTTAATTTATGGAGGAAGTTGGACGTCTCCGAGCCGCGTTATTTTAGTCTTAGCCTTTTCATATGACTGTAGTCTTTAATATGTCCGTAGCCTTTGGGTATGTTCCTTGGAATTGTTTCCCGATAATATTTTGAATTTGTTGGAAATGTTAGTCTCCGAGTGCGATGGCCTTGGCCTTTGATTCTAGGGGTGCCTCTTTGAGGTCTTACGAGTTCGAGTTTACATGATTCGAAAGTGTTGACTGTCGATGATAGTCCTAGAGTATTCGAGATATATTTGTGTTTCGGCTCTTGAGCCTTTTCTCATATGGAATCGTAAGTGTGGAGTATCAAATTTCTTCAAGGAATAAAGTGTTTAATACAAAATGTGCTTCTTTAAATAACTCATACATGCGTACATGTTTTTTCGTCGGGGCTTGGTTATTCTATATGGACACGGTTCCTTCGACCATTTGGCCCATTACAAAGTTTTCCTATCGAGGACTTCTTAGGCATGAAGTATTTTCCTCGATATGTTATTCCCCGAGGGTGATTCCCCCCAGTATTCGAGGTGTATTGAAAAGAAGCCTTGGAAAGTGTTGAATTCTCCTTAGGTAGCACATAGTTGTTTCCTCGTTAAAAACCTTGCCGGAAAAACCCATTTGGGATAAAACCCGATCTAAGGAAAAAAGAGTGCAACGCATGCTTTAAAACCTAAGGTCTTAGAGTTGAAGGATGTCTCGACGTCTTCGATTGAGCACCTACAGTGAGTTAGTCCCGAATACAAATGGAAAAAGGGGAAGATCATAGTGATACATTCCAGTTGTTTGGCAATTGTTCGCCTCCCATCGTGCTAAGTCTGTAAGACCCTTTTCCAATGACTCCGATTACTTGATATGGTCCTTCCCAATTTGGGCCTAGCTTCCGTTCGTTTGGGTTTCGAGTATTGAAGGTGACTTTTCTTAGAACTAAGTCCCCGACTTTGAAATGACGAAGGTTGGCCCTCCTGTTATAATACCTCTCGATCCTTTATTTTTTCGCGGCCATTCGGACAAGTGCAGCTTCTCGTTTTTCATCCAGTAGTTCGAGGCTAGTGTTCATAGCCTCGTGGTTTGATTCCTCGGTTGCATGCTGAAACCTGATGCTAGGTTCCCCGACCTCCACTGGAAATAACGCTTCGGAACCATACACCAAAGAAAATGGGGTTTCTCCTGTGCTAGACTTTTGATGTCGTTCAATATGCCCAAAGGACCTCGAGTAAAACCTCTCTCCATCTCCCTTTGGCGTCACTCAACCTTTTCTTCAAGTTTTGAATAATAGTCTTGTTAGTGGACTCGGCCTAGCCGTTTGCGCTCGGGTGGTATGGCGTCGATAAGATCCTCTTTATTTTATGATCTTCAAGGAACTTTGTTACCTTGTTGCCGATGAATTTTTCCCGTTATCCCACACAATTTCGGCGGGTATTCCGAACCGACACATGATGTGATCCCATATAAAGTCTATGACTTCTTTTTCTCTTACTTTCTCGAAGGCCTGCACTTCCACCTATTTTGATAAGTAGTCAGTCATAAACAAAATGAATTTAGCTTTACCTGGTGCTATTGGCAGGGGGCCTACGATGTCCATCCTCCATTTCATGAATGGCCACGGGGATAGGACTGAATGGAGTTGTTCACCGGGCTGATTGATCATCAGTGAAAACCTTTGGCATTTGTCACATTTTTGAACAAACTCTTTAGTATCTTTCTCCATGCTGTCCCAGTAGTATCCAGCCCTAATAATTTTGTGAATCAAAGAGTCAGCGCCGGACTGGTTCCCACAAGTGCCTTTGTGGATTTCTCGCAAAACATAAGCAGTGTCCCCCGGTCCTAATCATACGGCTAATGGTCCATCGAAGGTCCTCATGTACAACGTTCCATTTTCATCCAGTGCAAATCAAGCTGCTTTAGCTCGTAGGGCTCTCGATTCTTTAGGGTCCGAAGGGAGCTTTTCGTGATTCAAATACTCGACATATTTGTTCCTCCAATCCCAAGTCAAACTTGTAGAGTTTATCTCAGCATGACCTGCCTCGACCACATACCTCGACGACTGAACAACAGTCCCCGGGATAACATCATCTTCTTCGACTGATGAACCCAAATTCTCAAGTGCATCGACCTCATTGTTTTGTTCCCGAGGTATATGATCCAACGTCCACTCCTTGAAGCGGTACAATGTCACCTGTAACTTGTCTAAATATCTCTACATCCTATCATCTCGAACCTCGAAGCTTTTGTTCGCTTGGTTCACTACCAACAGAGAGTCGCATTTGGCTTCGATGGCCTCTGCTCCCAGGCTTTTGGCTAATTTGAGACCTGCAATCATGGCCTCGTACTCGGCCTCATTGTTAGTTAATCTAGAAGTTTTGATATATTGTTGAATAGTGTTACCCGTAGGTGGTCTTAAAACAATGCCGAGCCCGGACCCTTCACATTCGAGGCACCATCTGTGAAAAGGGTCCATACACCCGTCGATGTACCTGACATTAGTAGAAGTTCCTTCTCTACTTCGGGTACGGGGGTAGGAGTAAAATCAGCCATGAAATCTGCTAGAATTTGAGACTTGATAGCCGTTCAGGGTTGATATTCAATATCATACCCACCGAGCTCGATGGCCCATTTGGCCAATCGGCCCGATAACTCGGGCTTGTGCAAAATATTTCGAAGTGGATAAGTAGTTAACACACATATAGGGTGACATTGGAAATATGGTTTCAACTTTCTAGATGCACTTATCAATGCAAGTGCTAACTTCTCTAAATGTGGATACCTGGTTTCAGCATCTCCTAAGGTTCGACTTACATAATAAACAGGAAATTACGTACCTTGCTCCTCCCGAACTAGCACGTCGCTTATTGCTACCTCGGACACGACCAAGTATAAGTATAGTATCTCATCCGCCTTCGGAGTGTGAAGTAGAGGTGTGCTCGATAAGTACCGCTTTAATTCTTCCAACGCTTGTTGAAATTCCGGAGTCCATGCGAAATCATTCTTCTTTTGAGCAAAGAGAAGAATCTGTGACTCCGATCCGATGACCTCAAGATAAATCTACCCAAAGCAGCTATCTGCCCGGTCAGTCGTTGTACGACATTCACATTGTTCACGATGGTGATTTCTTCGATGGCTTTAATTTTGTCGGGGTTGATCTCGATCCCCCTATTTGATACCATGAAACTTAGAAACTTGCCGAGCTGACTCCGAAAGCGCATTTCTCGGGGTTGAGTTTCATGTTGTATTTTCTTAAAACCTCGAACGTTGCCTGCAAATGAGTCAAATGGTCTTCTATGCGCAGGGACTTCACTAGCATATCATCAATGTAAACTTCCATTGATTTACCTATATGTTGTTCGAACATTTTATTAACTAGGCGTTGGTATGTAGCTCCCGCATTTTTTAGCCTGAAGGGCATTACATTGTAATAATATGTTCCATACTTAGTGATAAATGAAGTCTTTTCCTGGTCCTCCGGGTTCATTTGAATTTGGTTGTACCCGGAGTAGGCATCGAGAAAGGTAAGGATCTCGTGGCCGGCCGTGGCGTCGATCATACGATCGACGTTAGGTAGTGGAAAGGAGTCTTTAGGGCATGCCTTGTTCAAATCTTTATAATCTACGTACACTCTAAGCTTGTTTCCTTTTTGTAGGAACTACGACCACATTGGCAACCACTCGGGATATTTTACTTCCCTAATGAACCATATTTTGAGAAGTTTAGTTACCTCGTCCTTTATGAATGCATGTTTTACCTTGGACTGCGGTCTTCTCTTTTGATTTACCTATTTAAACCTGGGGTCGAGACTTAGTCAATGTGTTGTTACCTCCGGTGGGATCCCTGTCATGTCTAAATGGGACCACGCAAAACAATCTGTGTCATTGATAAGGAATTGAATGAGTTTTTTCCTGAGTTCTGAGGTTAATCCCGTTCCCAGGTATACCTTTCGTTCTGTTAGATGTTCGATCAATATCACATGCTCCAGTTCCTCGACCGTGGACTTCGTTGCATCTGATTCCTCGGGAGCGACGAAGGATCGAGGGGTAAGGAAATCTTCTTCTTCGTCCTCGAGTACATGTTCCTCGGATTCAGTCGAGGCTGTGGACTGTGATTTCTGTTTAGCCATCTGCTTGTCTTTGATGTTTGATTTCTCCGAGGTTGAAGGTGTCGGCGCTGGTGTCAAATCATGAACTGCAAACATCTCCTTTACTGCGTGCCGCTCCCCATAAACTGTTTTCACACCATCGTTTGTTGGAAACATCATCATCTAGTGAAGAGTCGATGGTACTGCTATCATGTTGTGGATCCACGACCTTCCGAGAAATGCATTGTACCTCATGTCAGCTTCGATGACATGAAATTTTGTGTTCTGGATGGTCCCGGCCACATTCACGGGCAGGATGATCTATCCCTTCGCTGTTTCGCTAGCCATGTTGAAGTCGTTTAATACTCGAGATGCTGGTACGATTTGATCTAGCAGCCCGAGCTGCTCTACGAACCTCGACCTGATTATGTTGGCCGAGCTACCTGGATCCACAAGAATACGTTTAACTTGAATTTTATTTAGTAAAATAGAAATTACAAGGGCGTCGTTGTAGGGCTGAGGGAGGCCTTCTGTTTCCTCATCGTTGAATGTAAGGGTGCCTTCGGACATATAATCTCGGGTCTGTTTCTCTCTTGTAATCAACACTTTGGTATGTTTGAAAACAGGTCCCTGTGGGATGTCGACCCCACCAACGATCATGTGGATGATATGTTGGGGTTCTTCCTGCTCATTCTTTCTATTGGCGTCTCTTTCTCCGAAATGATTTTTGGCCCTGTCACTGAGGAACTCTCAAAGGTGACCTTCGTTGAACAACCGAGCTACCTCTTCTCTCAATTGTCTACAGTCCTCGGTCTTGTGGCCATGTGCACCATGATATTTACACATCAAGTTAGGATTCCTTTGGAAAGGGTCAGTCTGTATAGGCCTGTGCCACCTGGTATCTTTAATCCTTCCACTGACCGAAACGATAGATGAGGCATCGACGCTGAAGTTATACTCTGATAATCGAGGTTCTTTTGCGGTATCAATGTACTTGTCAAATCCATTCTTACACATGAGTCCCCGAGAATTTTTCACCCGATCGTTTCGTCGAACATTTCGGGGGGATTGCGTCCTGAACTGCTTCTTCGATCCGAGACATATGGCTGGTACCTTTCACTATTTGACCTCTGTTATCTGTCGTTGTCCCTCGAAGCCTTTACTGCTAACCTGTTCGGGTGAACTGACCCCGAGGGGGCTCCCAACTGGTCGTCCTCGACCCTGATCTTTGATTAGTAGCGATTATGCACGTTTGCCCATGTAACAACAGGGTATTCAACTAGATTCTGCTTCAACTGCCATGATGCTATTGAACTTTGCTCATTCAACCCTTGTGTGAAATCTTGAAAAACCCAATCATCGGAGACTGGCGGTAACTCCATTCTTTCCATATGAAATCGGGACACGAACTCCCTCAACATTTCGTTGTCCCTTTGTTTAATCTTGAAAATGTCCGATTTTCTAGTTGCAACCTTTATAGCACCAACGTGTGCCTTCACAAATGAATCTGCCAACATGGCTAATGAACCGATAGAGTTTGGGGGCAAATTGTGATACCAAATCATTTCTCCCTTAGATAAAGTTTCCCCAATTTTTTCAGCAAAACGGACTCGATCTCATCGTCCTCTAAGTCGTTTCCCTTTATACCGCATGTGTATATAGTGATGTACTCATTAGGATCGGTGGTCCCGTTGTATTTGGGTATGTCCGGTATGCGAAACTTCTTTGGAATAAGCTTCGGGGCCGCGCTCGGGGGAAAAGGCTTTTGTACGAACTTTTTGGAATCCAAACCCTTCAAAATCGGAGGTGCCCCCTGTATCTGGTCGACTCGATAGTTGTGCGTCTCCATCTTTTTGTCATTACCTTTGATCCTCTTTTCTTGTGATTCGATCCTTTTGGTGAGTTCTTCTAGCATTTTCATGATTACAGGGTCAGTCCCCGAGCTATTATCATTCGACCTCTCGAGCGCCGGCTCAGTTCGACGAGTGGTTTCTGGCTCATCCACGCTCGGAGTTTTTTTATGGCTTTGTAGTTGAGCAATAGCAATCTGCTGAGATTGTAGCATTTCGAAGATTATTTGGAGGCTAACTCCCCCATCTCCTAAACCCTGCATTCCTTGACCACCAGGTCGGGCCTCCCTGCGTATACTCCTTCCGATGTCTACACCTAAGTCTACATTAGAGCAACGTGCTAACCAACATCGACTAGTTCTGCAATCGGCACTACCTCGGGGTTAAGCGGTGGTACATTGGCCTCTGAATCAACTGCATTGTCATTTTCCCCGTGAAATCCGAGGTCATCATTGTCGTGCATGGGCGCGTTTTGCGAGTTCGACATATTTCAACCTGAAAAACAAAGAGTCTTTGACAATAACAAGTGTGAAAATAATGTGTGTTATCGAAATCAGTATTGAAATAATCACTATTATCTTTAGCCCCACGGTGGGCGCCAAACTGTTTACCCTAAAATTCTGAGTAACAATTAAACTTATGTTGAGGTCTAAAGGTATGTAATTTAATCCAATACTGATTGGTAATCGAGAAGATAAGTGTGCGAATTAAGTGAGCAAGATAGATCAAACCAGTATATGAACAAGCCTCGACCTCGAGCCAAGATAACCTCGAAAGGCTTCAAATGAACAGTAGAGTAAAGTAAAGAGAAACTAAAGAGCAATTCTGAGAGATGAGCACAAAAAGTAAGATTGTATATTAGTTGCCAATGATTGTTGATCTTTACAAATGAATGGGCTCCCCTTTATATAATAGGGGAGTCCTAAATAAGATACATTTATATTTCTGGCAAGGAATCTAATTTGTATAATTGTCTAACGGAATTCGTACAAAATCCATTCCAGAATTTACGTCTTGATCTTTGTGTCATTATGAAATTCCCGCCCATTCTGGTACAAGCCTAAAACGGTATCATTTCGAGGTAGCTTATACTTGGCCCATCATCATGTGTTGTGCTTTGGTTTTCGAGGTTTCCGCTTGTTCATTAGCCTCGAACCCGATCTATCTTGATTCATCTGAACTCGACCTCGGGATGACCTCATCGAACTTATGAAATCGGGCACACCTGATTTCGACCGTATACAAAACTAGTTCTAGTTACATGAAATTGCTTTCTCTCTTTTCCACTGCGTTTTTATTCTCACCTTACTTGATAAAAATAAATGTGAATTGCAGTTGAGAGAGGACCAGATTCTGAAGGCACTTTGTATTACACATAGAATACGTATATACATATCTTAAGCTACTCTTTTCTGGATGAATAATAATGAAGTCGTAATGAGCTATTATAGATGTAAGGGACCACATAAGCACGACCACATAAGCACCAAGTGTACTACCTCTCTATGCATGATCGATAAATGACAACCATGCATGCGTCAAGGTGATTAGTAACCTGTTTGGCCAAGCTTTTTTGGGCCAAAAGTGTTTTTTGGCCAAAAGTACTTTTGGCCAAAAATGGAGGTGTTTAGCCAAGTTTTTGGAAGGAAAAAGTATTTTTGAGGAGAAGCAGAAACAGTTTTTGAGAAGTAGAAAAAAGTAGTTTCTTAGTACTTTTTTGAGAAGCACTTTTGAGAAAAATACACTTAGAAGTAGTTTTCAAAAGCTTGGACAAATACTAATTACTGTTCAAAAGTGTTTTTCAAATTAATTAGCCAAACACAAATTGTTTCTCACCAAAAACACTTTTTTTAAAAATACTTTTGAGAAAAACACTTCTCAAAATAAGATGATTTTAGAAGTTTGGCCAAACAGGCTATAAATTTGCATACTAGACAAGTGTCAGACATGTGTGACATGTTTGTGTTCTTTTTAATATGTTAAAAGAAAATGATATCTTTTTAAATTTGAAAATAATGAAACTTAAACTCTTCATTTTACTTTATAGCCACACAAATATTATCGAATATTTAATACTAAAAGTTTTAATAAAGTCTTATGACCATACAAAATATATATGCTTACTCTGTCATTATTTTTATTTTTTAATTTTCTCGAGTGGTAACGTCATAGGCGGATCCAAAATTTAAAGTTTATGATTTTTTATAAGGACCTCAAATTGATATACAACACAATCAAATATTTAAGAAATTTTTAATACTTTATATAGAATACGAACAAATTACTGAAGTTAATCTATTCACGTGAACCACTAACTTATTAACTAGGTCTTCCCCTGTATGCTGTGTCATTGTATTTTGTGGTCCATGCTCATTGAAATCTTATGTTCATTCAGTTTTCTCTTTTATCTTGAACTTTCCTCAGTGATGCTATATCTGCTAAAGAGGATATTTATGAAATGGCGTGTTTGTTACCACACAATGTGTTGTTTAAAATTTAGTTTTTTTTTTTTAAAACTCACAACAAAAGTTTTATTGAATTGAATCAGCAATCAACAGCTTACCGAGGATATGAGGAAGGGAAGGGGTAGGTCAAAGAAGTATTGAGGAGAAATAATTAGACAGCATCATAGGTGGACCCACTTTGTATCAAGAGAATTCAATTGAACCCGTTTTGTCAAAATTTTTGTATACCATATTTGCTTTGGTTTATGTGATTTTGATTTCTTTTTAATATGTTAAAAGAAAATTAAATATTTTTACATTTAAAAATAATATAACTTAAACTCTTCAATTTACTTTATAGTCACACAAATGTTTTGAAATATTTAATACGGGAAGTTTTAATAAAGTCTAATAACCATACAAAATTGATGGGCTAAACCTCCTTAAAGATGCTCTTAACATGATGTTATATTATTTACTTTGGGTTAAATCCGCATGATTTTTTCTTAAATGTCTCATAGCACTAAAAATATTCTTACACCTTATATGGACCTTTCTAATATTTTCAACTACCAATGCGATACTTTATTGGCCCTTCTAATATCATAATATTTAAAAATCAATGTCCAATCAAATAAGTTCGCATCGTTCAAATAATGATAATTTAGTTTCTATATATTTTTGGTTGGCACAGGAAATGACTTGGATGCTTTAGTAAATAATGTGCCTGGAATGGAAGGTGTGATCAGGCGCCGAGACCTGCCCAGTTTCTGCCGTGCACCTGACCTTAATAACCCCACTATCCAACGTATTATCAAGGAGGGGAAACATATTGTCCAAGCCAAAGGTCTAATATTCAATACATTTGAAGGCCTTGAAGGGCCCATTCTCTCACAATTCCGAGCTCTGTGTCCAAACATCTACCCCGTTGGGCCTCTCCACATTCACCTGAAGAAAAGTCTATCTCCGAAATGTAGTGTGCCAAAGACATCAACGTCCAACAGTATCTGGAAAGAGGATATGAGTTGTATGGATTGGCTGAACGAGCAGCCGAACAAATCAGTTGTATTTGTCAGCGTTGGAAGTGTTGCAACCATGAGCAAGGCCCAATTGTTGGAAATTTGGTATGGTTTGGTGAACAGTAAGACTCGGTTCTTGTGGGTTCAAAGGCCTGGTTCAGTGATTGGACCTGAAGAGAACAACGATATTCCCATGGAATTGTCCAAAAGTACTAAAGAAAGGGGTTGTATTGTTAATTGGGCTCCACAAGAAGAAGTTTTGGCTCACCCATCAATTGGTGGGTTTTTAACCCATTGTGGATGGAACTCAACTTTGGAAAGTATAGTAGAGGGAGTGCCTATGATTTGTTGGCCTTACTTTTTTGATCAACAAGTGACTAGTAGATATGTTGGGGAGGTGTGGAAGCTTGGGTTAGACATGAAAGATGTATGTGATAGAGCCATAGTTGAGAAGATGGTGAGAGAAATGATGGAAGTGAGGAAAATTGAATTTTTAGAAAGGGGAAGGGAGATGAGAAACTTGGCAATAGAAAGTGTTAATGAAGGTGGCTCTTCATACAAAGATTTGGAACGTTTGGTTGAGGATATTAGGCTGACGAGGATATAACCCTCTTATGGATCTTCTTTCATTTGGTGCATAAATAGTGTTGAATATGACTTGAATTCTCTTTGTTTAAAATTACAAACTCTTTAAATGGATTGTTTGATGGCTTTCGTTTAATCTTTTTTTGTGCATACACGACCGATTTGTCATTCTTAAGGTAGTCTGTAGCCGGTCCAATAATCTATTCTTTATTTAGTCATAGTACTCAATAAACAGGGACAAGATAGTAATTTTCTTTTGCCCCAGACATGAGTGTTGCATCGTCTATATTAGGTTGTGGATGATCATTTGATTTATGACTGACTCCCAGTGCACGTTTTACTGGCAAAACCTGGAATATGACAATATTCCACAATACTATTCAATTTATTATCATGAGGGAGGGTCATTTACGACGACTCTAGTAGAAAATCAAATAATGTAAAAGAGAGTGGGAAATTTGAACTACCAGATAGTGATGGCATGCCAGCACGAGCCCAACATATTAAATTTATAAATTTCATATTCTTTTTGTGGGGCGGTGCTTTAAAGCAGTTATAAGTAATTAAATTTAAATCACATTCATTTCATGATGAGGCAGTTCATATCAAAGGTACACGGGCGCTACGATTGGAAGGTTTCAACATACAGTACATTTTGCATTTTTTTAAGCTTGGCAATCACAAAAACAATTTTCTTTCTATGTGACGCAATAAACTCTCCATGTGGATAAAAAAGTTAGTACATGAAATGTGAAGCTGAAATATATTGGTTAGAGGAGCCAACTATGGTTAAGTATCTGTCACGCCCCAAAATCGAGGGATGCGACCGACACTCAACCGGGTGACCCCAGTCAAGCGAATCTGATTTGCCTTTTCTACCCAACACGCTTCTCCGTGTTTATATCATCCATTATTTATGTGAAATAGCTATTTATAACTTAGCATAAGCTTACAACTTGAATTCATTTCTACCTTTATTATCATTACCAACATATGAAACCAAACACTTACAAAATACACACAACATTTACCAACGTGGATCACGATTCCGAACCGTACCATTACTTACCCAAAATACATATGTACACTACCCACATTGTGTCTACGGAGCCTCAATGATTACAAAAGATTTATATAATACTTGCCGGCAACAAGACCCCGGCTATACCTTACAGACACCATAAACTCAAAATAAGGCGACGTGAGCCACACGTGGCCCCGGGAGGAAGTGAGGCTCACCAGAACAGCTGACGGAAAGGAGAGGAGGCATTACTGACGGTGGGCTGAATTACCTGCTGTGGAACCACCTACATTCATATAAGAAAATGTAGCGCCCCCGACAAACGGGACGTTAGTACTGTGGAATAGTACTAGTATGTATGAACAAACTTTATCCCAAGTACAATCAAACAATACACAGATAAGAGACAGTAATAGAACCAATCAATCAATGCACGTGGAAAGAAGCAACCAAAATCAACAAGTTTCACAATCTCTCATTTTNTTTATTACCTCGGTCACCCTTATTACCTCACATCTCATTATCATTATTAGTTTGTGTTGCGGCGCGCAACCCGATCCTATCCGACAATCATATTTCGTAACAACAACCACAAACAATCAAATCACAAGAATTCTTCCTTTCAAGGAACACAAGTTCATATCAACAATTCGCTATTTGAGCTCAAGGCACAATGACTCTCACCAAGCGGTAATTCATGTACACAGCGTTACCATAATCGTTCAACACATTTACATCATTTCACAATACCCTTTTTCCATTACTTACCACGCACGATTTTTAGCCATCATATACTTTCCCATACTTGGGCACATTAACATTCTTTCATTCATTAACACATACTTTCATATCGATACCCTCGAGCTTTTACGAGCTTTGCACATAATAGGATAGGCACATCAAAACACCTTTCACAATCTCATATAGCACGGTAGTATAGCAATCAACTAGGACGATCAGAGAATAGAATCTTACGTCTCAACACATTTGAACAATCAATTCACATATTTTCAAACAAGGTAC
>ML419514.1:76833-193389 GCA_005239525.1 Nicotiana knightiana
CTCGGACCCAACAAGAGGATTCTACAAAGGTTAAAGTTAGCCATACATACTTGGGGTCGAAATCCCTTTTTAACTTTTACTCACAAATCACTGAACCGATTAATACCGTCAATCTAGTTCACAATTAAACATATTCAACTCAGAATTGGAAATCATGCATACAATTTGAACTCTTTTAAGCATTTTATCGAATGCTATGTGACCCCATTAGATCACCACCCCTTCTTTGTGAACTTTACCCCAACCCTCTCCCCTTACTAGATTATGGACAAAAATGAGCATGCATGCAAGGTATCAACTTATATTTTCAAGAATCAATTCATGAGAGTCCCCTTTTTGTTTAAAACCTGAAAACCAATGGAAAAAAGGTTGGGGATTCATACCTGTTAGAATGAAGAAGAAGATGATTGCTCGAAATTTTCAGGCCTGAGTGACTTTGAAAATCCAATTAATAAAGATGAAGCTTTCTCTCTCAAGAACCCTCTCTCCCCTCTCTCTAATTTTGTTCAGAAAATGATTAAAAATGAAGGGGATGGGTGTTTTAATGAACTGGGGTCGGGTTTTAAAAATTAGAAAAATAAGGCCCGAACAAGAATGCGGTCAGGAATGCGATCGCATTCCTGACATGCGATCCGCAGAGTTGACCGCAAAATGGCCCTCAATATGGGCCAAAATCGAAAAAAATCTTCCCAGGTATGCGACCATTATGCGGTCCACATACAGATTATGCGACCGCATAGTGCGTCGCATAACCTCCCTCCCAAAAATCAAAGGGCAACAATGCGAAAACTATGCGGTCCGCAGAACCGAAATACGATCGCATATTGGACCGCATAGTGTTCCTCAAATAGGGCAGTGATCTGCCCGTGTATGCGACCATTATGCGGTCCGCATACACGTTATGCGATTGTATAGTGCGTCGCATAACGCCTACTTTCTGGAAAATTTTATTCTCTAAGTCCCGGGGTTCTTTTTACTCAATTTAGGTCCGTTTTAAAAAATTTCCACAATAAAAACAACTCGGGGACTCATTCGGGCATTAATTTAAACAAGAAAATTTTACGGGTCTTTACATCCTCCCCCCCTTAAAAATCATTCGTCTTCGAATAAGGGTTTTGGAAATCATTTAGTTTTGAAAGCATGACATGCAACTTCCAGATTTTCACTAACTCCAATATCTCAGAAAAATTTCGCCAGAGTTTCCTTTTGTAATTAGACCTATCTACATGTCAGAGAGCCACTGAAACACATTTCCAAGCACCATTACACAGTTTTAATCACCCAATAACTCACACACAATGTTGTTATCTCAACAATTTGCAAATATTCAATCATGTTGTCAACTACACATAGTTCTTTCTTCTTATACCACAAATTTGCACACGATTCATATTTTTGCGCATAACTTGGTCGTTTTAATGAGTCCCATACAACCGAATAACCTCAATATACTATATTCATTTCAATTAATCATTACCAACCTACACTACTATTAATCACTTTTCTAACACATACGTTCCACAAAACTTTCATTTACCTCAAGGGTTGCACACTACCCAAATAGAACTGCGGATTCAGTTTTAGCATACATTGGAAAATTACAACAATAAGGCAATTAGGGGAAAATGGGGTGCTTTTGCACAAAATCGAACATAAAATATAACTTGCTTAGAGATGACAGTTCTGACGAACACTACTAGACTTATTTTTAAAAATGGGGATATTTTTCTTTCATCACATCTTCCACTTCGCACGTGGCTTCCTCAATGTACTGACTTCGCCACAACACTTTAACTGAAGAAATTTCTTTGTTCCTCAATCTACAGACTTGTCTATCAAGAATGGCAATCGGAAAATCTTCATACGATAATTCTTCATTAACCTCAATAGTCTCAACTGGCACGATGGCTGATGGATCTCCAACCACTTTCTTCAACATGGACACGTGGAACACCGGGTGCACTAATGACAATTCAGGGGGTAATTCCAACCTATAAGCCACTTACCCTATCCTTTGAGCAATCCGATATGGCCCGACATACCTTGGGCTCAATTTCCCTTTTTTCCCAAACCGCATCACCCCCTTCATGGGAGATACCTTCAAGAATACCCAATCATCAACTTGGAATTCCAATTCTCTTCGGCGAACGTCCGCATAGTATTTTTGACGGCTCTGAGCGATTTTCATCCTCTCCTGAATGACTCTGACTTTTTCCAATGCCTGGTGCACGAGATCTGGCCCTAACAATTCTGCTTCACCAACCTCAAACCACCCAATCTGAGATCTACACCTCCTTTCCGTACAATGCCTCAAATGGGCCATCTGAATACTAGCGTGAAAGCTTTTATTGTAAGCAAATTCGATAAGCGGTAAATGATCATCCCAACTACCCTTGAAGTCCAACACACAAGCCTGTAACATATCTTCAAGCGTTTGAATAGCCCGCTCTGCCTGACCATCAGTCTGCGGATGGAAAGCCGTGCTGAGATTTACCTGAGTACCCAAACCTTGCTGAAATTTCCTCCAAAAATTAGTCGTGAACTGGGCTCCTCGATCTGAGATAATAGAAACTGGAGTACCATGAAGCCTGACTATTTCCTTGATATACAACTGAGCGTACTGTTCTGCAGTATCGGTGGACTTGACTGGCAAGAAGTGAGCTGATTTCGTGAGCCGATCCACTATCACCCAAATCGAGTCGAACTTGCACTGAGTGCGAGGTAACCCTACCACTAAATCCATGTTGATCATTTCCCATTTCCACATTGGAATTTCCATAAGCTGAGTTAACCCATCGGGCCTCTGATGCTCGGCCTTCACCTGCTGACAATTCGGACATTTAGATACAAAGTCTGCCACACCTCTCTTCATACCGTCCAACCAATAAACTTCTCGGAGATCTTGATACATTTTCGTAGAACCTGGGTGCACGAAATACCTGGAATTGTGAGCTTCCCCATCACCCTCTCCCGAAGATTATCCACATCAACAACACATAGCCTTACCTAGCACCGTAAAACACCATCATCGCTATCGAGTGAAAATGCCGAAATCTTGTTATTCAAAACTGCCTCCTTCAACTGCGCCAATGCTGGATCCATATACTGCTTTTCCTTGACTTCCGCTACTAATGATGATTCTGCCCCATTATGCACCATAATATTTCCCTTGTCTGAGGTCGAGAGACAGACCCCCAGACTGGCCAATTGATAAATCTCCCGGGCTATAGGCCTCTAATCCACTTTCAAATGAGCCAAACTACCCATGGACTTCCGACTGAGAGCGTCGGCCACCATATTCGCCTTCCCTGGATGGTACAAAATGTTCATATCATAATCCTTAAGAAATTATAACCATCGTCACTGCCTTAAGTTCAACTCCTTCTGCTTGAACAAATATCGGAGACTCTTGTGGTCTGAGAACACATGCACATGGACCCCATACAAATAATACCGCCAGATTTTTAATGCAAACATCACTTCCGTGAGTTCTAAATCATACGTCGGATAATTCTTCTCGTGATTCTTGAGTTGCCTGGAAGCATAGGCTATAACCTTCCCGTGTTGCATCAACACACATCCCAAGCCAATCCTTGAAGCATCGCAATAAACCACAAATCCCTCCGTGCCCTCTGGCAAGGTTAACACCGGTGTCGAAGTCAATCTTGATTTCAATTCCTGAAAGCTCCTCTCACAAGTGTCGGACCATTGGAACTTAGTTGCTTTCTGCGTCAATTAAGTCAATGGGGAGGCGAGGGTAGAGAAACCCTCCACAAACCTCCAATAATACCCGGCTAGACCCAAGAAATTACGAATCTCTGTCGGGGTCGTTGGTCTAGGCCAATCCTTTACCGATGTGATTTTCTGGGGATCAACCTTAATCCCTTCTCTGGAAACAACATGACCCAAAAATGTGACTGACTCCAACCAAAATTCACATTTTGAAAACTTGGCATACAATTGGTGCTGATGAAGAGTCTGCAGAACTATCCTGAGGTGATTAACATTATCCTCCCGACTTCGCGAGTAGACAAGGATGTCATCAATAAAAACAATCACGAAGGAGTCAAGAAACGGTTTGAAAAACCTATTCATAAGATCCATGAAAGCCACTGGAGCATTGGTCAGTCCAAAGGACATTACCAAAAATTCAAAATGGCCATAACGAGTTTTGATGGCGGTCTTAGGAATATCCTGCTCTTTGATATTCAACTGGTGATACCCCGACGGTAAATCAATTTTGGAGAAGAACCTCGCACCCTGCAATTGGTCGAACAAATCATCTATCCGGGGCAATGCATACTTGTTATTGATAGTGACTTTGTTGAGCTGCCGATAATCAATACACATCCGAAGTGACCCATCCTTCTTCCCGACGAAAAGAACCGGAGCGCCCCACGGCGACACACTCGGCCAAACGAACCCCTTCTCTAATAAGTCTTTCAACTGCCCCTTTAACTCCCTCAACTCTGCTTGCGCCATTCTGTATGGTGGAATAGATATTGGCTGCGTATATGGCAATACATCAATCCCAAAATCGATCTCACTATCTGGCGGAATCCCTGGAAGCTCTTCCGGAAATACTTCAAGAAACTCATTCACGACTGGGATGGACTTGGGGGCAGACACTTCTGAAGTGGTGTCTGCAACTCGGACCAAATGATAAACATACCCCTTTTTAATCATCTTCGAGGCCTTAAGGTAGGAAATAAACCTACCCTTTTGCACCACACCATTCCCTTTCCACTCAATAACGGACTCATTAAGAAACTCTAGTCTCATAATTCTGGTTCGACAGTCGAGTTTAGCAAAGCACGAGTTAAACAAGAATATTCTCACTTTCCACTTTACCGCACGATATAGAATAACAATGAAAAGGGTGTGTCCTAAATGTCCATGTAGCCCCCTAATTATAGATATGGTCGACAACACACCGATAAGAAGGGCTCTACTAGATACGGCTCCGAGACATCCTAGGACACATTAAAAACCTTAGGCTCTGATACCAATTTTGTCACGCCCCAAAATTGAGGGACGCGACCGACACTCAACCGGGTGACCCCAGTCAAGCGAACCTGATTTACCTTTCCTACCCAACGCGCTTCCCCATGTTTATATCATCCATTATTTATATGAAATAAACATTTATAACTTAGCATAAGCTTACAACTTGAATTCATTTCTACCTTTATTATCATTACAAACATATGATACCAAACACTTACAAAATACACACAACATTTACCAACGTGGATCACGATTCCGAACCGTACCATTACTTACCCAAAATACATATGTACACTACCCACATTGTGTGTACGGAGCCTCTATGATTACAAAAGATTTATATAATACTTGCCAGCAACAAGGCCCCGGCTATACCTTACAGACACCATAAACTCAAAATAAGGCGACATGAGCCACACGTGGCCCCGGGAGGAAGTGGGGCTCACCAGAACAGCTGACGGAGAGGAGAGGAGGCACTACTGACAGTGGGCTGAATTACCTTCTCTAGAACCACCTACATTCATATAAGAAAACGTAGCGCCCCCGGCAAAAGGGATGTTAGTACAGTGGAATAGTACTAGTATGTATGAACACACTTTATCCCAAGTACAATCAAACAATACACAGATAAGAGACAGTAATAGAACCAATCAATCAATGCACATGGAAAGAAGCAACCAAAATAAACAAGTTTCACAATCTCTCCTTTTTCCCTTTCAACATCACCATATTCAAGAGTTTCCCAGATTTTCATTTCAACAGTGATAATGATCACATTCCATCCTTATTACCTCGGCCACCCTTATTACCTCACATCATAGATTTTCATTTCAATAGTGATAAGGATCACATTCCATTCTTATTACCTCGGCATCCCTTATTAACTCGGCCACCCTTATTACCTCACATTTCATTATCATTATTAGTTCGTGTTGTGGTGCGCAACCCGATCCCACCCGACAATCATATTTCGTAACAACAACCACAAACAATCAAATCACAAGAATTCTTCCTTTCAAGGAACACAAGTTCATATCAACAATTCGCTATTTGAGCTCAAGGCACAATGACTCTCACCAAGCGGTAATTCATGTACACGGTGTTACCATAATCGTTCAACACATTTACATCATTTCACAATACCCTTTTTCCATTACTTACCACGCACGATTTTTAGCCATCATATACTTTCCCATACTTGGGCACATTAACATTATTTCATTCATTAACACATACTTTCATATCGATACCCTCGAGCTTTTACGAGCTTTGCACATAATAGGATAGGCACATCAAAACACCTTTCACAATCTCATATAGCACGGTAGTATAGCAATCAACTAGGACGATCAGAGAATAGAATCTTACGTCTCAACACATTTGAACAATCAATTCACATATTTTCAAACAAGGTAATCATACCGTATACTCGGACCCAACAAGAGGATTCTACAAAGGTTAAAGTTAGCCATACATACCTGGGGTCGAAATCCCTTTTTAACTTTTACTCACAAATCACCGAACCGACTAGTACCGTCAATCTAGTTCACAATTAAACATATTCAACTCAGAATTGGAAATCATGCATACAATTTGAACTCTTTTAAGCATTTTATCGAATGCTATGTGACCCCATTAGATCACCACCCCTTCTTTGTGAACTTTACCCCAACCCTCTCCCCTTACTAGATTATGGACATAAATGAGCATGCATGCAAGGTATCAACTTATATTTTCAAGAATCAATTCATGAGAGTCCCCTTTTTGTTTAAAACCTGAAAACCAATGGAAAAAGGGTTGGGGATTCTTACCTGTTAGAATGAAGAAGAAGATGGTTACTCGAAATTTCCATGCCTGAGTGACTTTGAAAATCTAATTGATAAAGATGAAGCTTTCTCTCTCAAGAACCCTCTCTCCCCTCTCTCTAATTTTGTTCAGAAAATGATTAAAAATGAAGGGGAGGGGTGTTTTAATGAACTGGGGTCGGGTTTTAAAAATTAGAAAAATAGTGCCCGACACAAGAATGCGGTCAGGAATGCGATCGCATTCCTGACATGCGATCCGCAGAGTCGACCGTAGAATGTCCCTCAAGATGGGCCAAAATCGAAACAATCTGCCCAGGTATGCGACCATTATGCGGTCTGCATACACGTTATGCGATCGCATAGTGCATCGCATAACCTCCCTCCTAAAATCAAAGGGCTACAATGCGACAGCTATGCGGTCCGCAGAACCGAAATGCGATCGCATATTGACCGCATAGTTGTCCTCAAATAGGGCAGTGATCTGCACGTGTATGCGACCATTATGCGGTCCGCATACACGTTATGCGATTGCATAATGCGTTGCATAACACCTACTTTCTGGGAAATTTTATTCTCTAAGTCCCGGGGTACTTTTTACTCAATTTAGGTCTGTTTTAAAAACATTTCCACAATAAAAACAACTCGGGGCCTCATTCGGGCATTAATTTAAACAAGAAAATTTTATGGGTCTTTACAGTATCATCCGTAATGACAATAGTCGGATAACTCCTCTCCAGTCTTCCAATACTTGGATGACATTCTATTGGATACTCCCGCAAATACCTCTGCAAGTTTTTTTTTCCTGCTTAGAAAGATAATATTGCATAAAAGTTAACGAACTACAGAGAGGCTTGTGCAATTCCGTTATAGTTGTTTGATAGTTGTCTATTACATGGATGGATACTACTTATCCCAATTGAATATTTTATTTTATTGACACCATTGGTGGTTGTGGTTGCATGTTCATCATTATAGATCAAAAAAGTGTTTTGTTCCATGTCCCGAGCTTGTTCCGCTGGTCCGCATGTCGCCTTCCTATATCGTATAGCTCCTGCTAGATCCATTTGCAAAAAAGTGTTGACAAAATCCGGTGGCTCTTCAATAACAGTAGGTTTTGCAGCAGCTTCCATGGTGTATCCTGCCTTAGCCACAACAATGTCAATGACTATATCCGCCATGCTTAATATCTTATCAAATTTCGCTATCATAATCCTACAAGTCAAAACCACAAACAGAATTGCCTCAAGTATAGATATTACACACATAAAAAGACTCTAACTGCAGTATCTTAGTTGAGGAAATAACCCATCTAGCAGAAAAGAAATGGTAACACAAAGGGTTGCCTAAACTAAGCTCGACAAATCACTTTGATTTTGATGTTTAGCTTAAAGTATATATATTTGTGTGTATATCGCCTCATGTTTTACTTTTGTTTCATGAATTTGTGATGTTAAACATGATGATTTATATTAATTTTAAGTGTTTTTATGTACAGGAATGATCCGGGAGCAATCAGGGGCGAAACGCGCGAAATTAGAGCCAAAACAGACAAAAGCGGCAAAAGTACGATTTTGGGCGCCAGAGGAATCGCCTGGCCCCACCTGTGGCGCTGTGGGCAGTAGCTAAAATAGGAGCAGCGCCCTGGTAGGCGCCCAGCACTGTCCAGGGCGCCGGTGGCGGGAAATTGGCCTATTTTGCCCGGAACATGATTTATTCGGCCCTAGACCTACCCAACACGTATAAAAGCAAGACTAAACCTATTTTTGGAGGAGGGTGACGCCACTTTGGAGGAAAAACACACACGGGATCATTAGGAAGTGGAGAATTCTCAGTTTTCTTCATCTTATTCTAGTATTTTCAATTTATGCAACACTTATGCAATTGTTTGATTACATCATGAGTGGCTAAACACCCATTGTTCTGAGGTTGTGATTTAACCATGAATATTGTTGTTTAACATTAGCTTGACCTTGATTATAATTCACCAATATATGGTTGTTTCTTCAATTCTGTGTTTAATTGCTTAATTGTCTGGCCATCAGTTAGGTTCTATTTACTATCTATGCTATGCTGGGGAAAACCGTGTATAGATTAGAGAAGAATTGAAGAGAGCGCAATCTTAACCCTTCGGGGGAGCGGATTTGTGGTTAGGATAGGACTATACCTAGTCACTGTGCTTAATTAAATATCGTAATCTTAATGCGTTCTAATAGATTAATTTCATAAGAATATAGGCGTTAATCTATGGAGAATAGGCGAGTAGTACTTCGTGAGAAGGCTATGAGAGAAATTATCGATTAATTAGCAACCATGAGTGAATTATATGAAAAAGGAGAGTTAATTAGAACACAATACGAATGGTGAATCGATCACAACCCTGGAATATTTGTCTCTATTGAATACAAAACAATCAACTCGTTACTTGATAATTTAGTTATTACTTAGAATTTTAGTTTAATATAATCATACTCTTGGACTTTGATTTTGACCGGATTGAGTAACAATTTTAGTGATTTAGTGAGTAGTTTAATACAAGTCTCTGTGGGTTCGACACTCAACTTATCATTCTATTACTTGTACAACCACGTATACTTGCATGTGCGTTTGGGACCAACAAGTTTTTGGCGCCGTTGCCGGGGACTTGCATATAGACTAGTTTCTAGTTTTTGCTTTAATTGTTTATTTCGTCTAGTCTAACGTTACTTGATTGTTGCTCTAATCTCAGGAACTTTGATTGATGTGTAGGGTCAAAAGACAGGACAGACTCGACGGCTTTGACCCCGAACCTGAGAGAACATTTCACAGGAGGTTGAGGAAAGCAAGGGATACAAACAATATTCAAGCACTCGTTCAATTTCCTATGAACATGGCAGAGGAGCAACATATGGTTGTTCTGGAGGTAGTAATGCCCAGTATTGCTAATGTTACCTCCAGCATCGTGAAGCCCAGAATCACTGGGCACTTTGAGTTGAAACAGAGCATGATCCAGCTACTTCATGCAAACGGGTAATTTATGGGTCTTCCACACGAGGATCCACAACAGCATATTCTGAACTTCCTGGAGATAAGTGATACTTATATCACTAACGGGGTCACTCCAGATTATGTGAGGCTCACACTTTTTCCATTATCTCTGTTGGGCAAAGCTAAGCGATGGATAAAGGCAGAACTAGCTAATTCCATTACATCATGGAATGATTTGGTAAGAAAATTTCTGGCAAGGTTCTTCCCTTTAGGCAAAATTGCAAAGATCAGAAGTGAGATAGTTGCCTTTAAACAGAAAGCAGGAGAATCTTTATATTCAGCATGGGAAAGGTTCAAGGGGCTACTCAGAGACTGTCCTCATCATAATCAGACAAACGAAGTGTTAGTTCACACTTTCATAGAGGGGCTCCATCCCCAAACAAATATTGTGGTAGATGCTGCAGCTGGAGGTCAAGTATAGGAGAAGAACTATGACGAAATATTTGCATTATTGAACAAATTCTCCAAAAGCAATCCGGATTGTCAAGGAGAGATGGGTAGGAATATGGTACAAAAATTACCAGGGGTTCTTGAATTAGATGTTGTCTCAGCCTTGTCAGCACAGATCTCTACGTTGACCAACCAAGTCAATTAGATGACCATGATCATTAACAAGCAACAAGCCCAGCCAGTGCAACAAGTTCAAATATTTTGTGAAGTTTGTGGAGAAGGTCACATGAGCAATATATGCCCAGCAAATCCAGAGTCTGTATATTTTGTGGGTAAAGCAAATAGAGGCCAGACAAATCAGTATGGGGACACTTAAAATCCCAACTGGAGGAACCACACAAACTTCTCTTGGGGTGGAAATCAAGGCACTCAGAATCAATACTGGCCTCAACCACCTCAATAACTATACAGACCACCTCAGACTGAACAACAAGTTAACCTTGAGGAGATGATGAAGAAAATGATGGCTGATCAGCAAGCCTTCAATCAAAAATTAATGGCAGATCAACAGGCCCAAGTCGTAGCAATGAAACATTTGGAACGCTAAATGGGGCAACTTGCCACTGCCCAAAATACCAGACCAGTTGGGGCTCTTCCTATTGATACTAAGCCCAATCCTAAAGCTCAAGTCAATGCGGTTAACTTGAGAAATAGGACAGCATTAGAAGAAGTTCCAAAGAAAATGAAGTATACGTCTAGTCCTGAAGGAGAATTAGTTCCCCAGCCAGTTGAGGAGAATGAGAAAGAGAACAAAGGATCCGATCCAGTAATTGTGACAAGGCTACTACCTCCGTTTCCACAAAGACTACAAAAGCAAAAAGATGATGCTAAGTACAAAATATTCTTAGATATTTTGAGCCAAGAGAGTGTGAATTTTCCTTTGGTGGAAATTTTTCAAGAAATGACTAAGTATGCGAGGTATCTCAGAGATATTGTGGCAAACAAACGAAGACATGCATAGTTCAAAACAATTGCACTTACTGAAGAGTGCAGTGCCAGAGTTCAAAATAAGATTCCTCCTAAGTTGAAGGATCCTAGGAGTTTCACAATTCCTTTGTCTCTTGGAAAACAAGAAGTTGGGAGAGCCCTGTGTGATTTAGGGGCTAGTATAAATTTGATGTCGTCCTCTTTGTTCAAGCAACTCGGATTGGGGGGTTCTTAGACCTACTACAATCACTTTACAGTTAGCAGATAGGTCACTAGTTATGCCAGAAGGAATTATTGAGGATGTGTTAGTTCGAGTGAGAAAGTTTATTCTTCCTGCTGATTTTATTGTTCTTGATTACGAGGCAGATGAGGAAGTGCCCATTATTTTGGGGCGACCATTCTTAGCTACTGGTGGAGCGATTATTGATGTGAGGGCAGGGAAGTTAAAGATAAGAGTTGATGATGAGACAAAGCACTTAAGCTCCCCTAGCATTATGAGGACTTCTGCATGATCACTTTGGTCGAATTGAAGGGGATAGAGCAGAGTCCTTATGTGAAATATAGTGATCCAGATGGGATAACTGAGTTAGAGGAGGTGGTGTTGTAAGCTGAGTGTGTAAAGATGATTGATAAAAGAGCCAGAGATGAAAGAGGAGACCTTCTGAGAGTGTGAAAAAAGGCTCGATTTCATGGGAGAAAGAAGAAGAGAAAGCGCCCAGCCTGAGCAGAGTAGCAGAGTCATGCCACGACTATAAATAAGGCGCTTGTTGGGAGGCAACCCAGCCTGTATATATTAAGGCATTCCCTCGATATTAAGGCCAAGTCCATCTCGCTTAGGGACAAAAGGCTACGGCCATATAAAAGACTACGGTCATATGAAAGGGCTACGACAAAAATAATATGCCTCGGAGACGTCTGACTTCTGCCATAAAACTAAAGGCCTTAAAATACTTTTAAAAATGAGTTAAATTAGGTTACCCTCGGCATAAGCACAGGGGCTTCGATAAAATCAGCCCCGAATAATGTGAAGGCTTCGGAAAAATCAGCCTTCGATTAAACCTCACGAGGTATTCAACTATCGTTTCACATCGACTTGCAATCGAGGTTCCAATCAATCGAACTGTTGAAAAGTTGAACGAATATAAAAACATGCCAAGGCATAACAAAATTTTTACAAGTCTTTAGCCAGAAAGGGGGAAAGTTGTAGCCATTTTAGAGGTTGAATTGACCCAATCTAATAAGAGCCTAAGGGCCGATATGTAAGAGCTTAAGGGACGATATGTAAGAGCCTAAGGGCCAACCTAAAGAGCCTAAGGGACAATCTAAAGATCCTAAGGGCCAACTTAAAATAGTCTAAGGGCCGATGTTTCAAAGCCTAAGGGCCGATACTTAAAGAACTTCAAGGCCGAAGCTCACAATACTTGAGACTTTACGCAGTTCGGACTCGAAAATCCCGAGCTAAGGTTTAGCTCGAGACCGAACCCTAAGTGGTCACCTATTATCGATCGTTGATCAAACACGAAACCTAAGGGTTTTATATTTTAAGTCCAATACATTAGACTGATCGTCAACAACATCAAATATCAAAAGTAAAGGCAAGTCGAAAATTAACGACACAAAGATGAAACAAAAGATTCTTTTATATTCAAATGGTGTTCACAAAAGCATATTTACAAAGCTCCCACACGGAGCCCTAAAAAAGAAGGACAATGAAAGAAGCCTAGTCTACTGTCGGGGTCACCCGACTGGAGGTAGTTTCCTCAAGAGTTGCATCTTCGATGGCCTAGCCTTCGTTAGACTGATCTTCGGTGGCCTTTTTCCCCCTAGGGACTTTGTCTTCATCTTCACCACTCTCCGAGCCACTAGCAGAATCCTCATCGGAAGTGAGCAGTGCAACAGATTTTTCTTCGAAGACCTTCACTTTCTCGATCTCGGCAGAAAGATCAAAACCTTTGGCATGTACCTCCTCGAGAGTCTTCCTTCGAGATTCCAATCGATCATGGTCGAGGGCACGAGTTAGCTTGAGCTCGGCTTCAGCAGATACCTTCTTAGCACGAGCATTTGCAGCAACAACGTCAGTCCGATACGAAGACATGAGTGCATCAACTTCAGACTTGACTTTGGATAACTCAGCCGCTGATTCAGCATGAAGTTCCTTATATTTACGGCCCTCCTCTTTTGCACTCAGAAGTTGATTCTCAGCCGAGGTCATATTTTCCCGAAGACTATCCTTCTCGAAGGCCAGACCATCCATGCGTTGCTCCAACCCGAGGGTTTCAGCATCTTTAACTATAAGCTCCTCCCGAAGCTGCCCAACTAGATCATCCTTCTGCTTAAGCTGCAAAAATCAAGCTGCAACATTAGACACCAAAATCAAGTAAACATAAAATTAGCCCATGAGGGCTATATTACCTGCTCAACAAACCCGGCTCTCTCTTGGGACGCCTTCTCCGAACAGGCTCGAAGGTCATTAAGTTCCCCCTCTTTTCTGACATAAAGGGCCTTGAGGTCATCATGTTCCAGCATGAGCTTCCTAAGCTCGTCTTCGCATCTGGAAAGCTCAGCCCGAGACTTGGAGTAAGCCTGATCGTAGAGAATCACAGCTTGGTCACGAAGAAAGGAAGTTAGAAAGCCACAAATCAAATCTCAAACATAGTTTTTAAAAGACAAAGTATACCTGCTTTTGAAGCTTATCGGCCTCTTCGAAGATAAACGAGGCGCCGAGGTCGAGGCCCTCCTCAATCCCGGAAAGGCATTCTTCGAAGGTATCATTCTCCCCTTGGGATGCCCCCGCTTCACGAGTCTTCATATCCTGGGCATCTCATACCTGCCCTTTAGAAAAGGATGGGCCTTGTGGAGAGTCACCAACGTCGATAACCCCGAGTGGATCAATCGGGGCTTTCTCCTTCCTTAGAGGAGCTTCGGGGCTAGTTTCTTCAGGCTCTTCAACCGAGCACTTTTCAGCACAAGGCATGCTCTGTTTATCGGTCGGCTCGAGGACTTTACTCGAGCTCCCTTCAGGAATCTCCTCAACTTGAGGTTGGACTGCATCGGTAGCCTTTAGTGTAGCAGTATTCGGCTCGACGGCCTCTGAAGCATCAGTGCTTCCTCTTCCTTTGAGCACTAACGGGCATCGATCAACCTCTTCATCCTTAGCACGAATACTTGCAGCAACTTCGGGAGACAAGGCCACGGTGTCGGCCCTAGCTTTTCGAAACATGGACTTTTTTGGTTTTGGGAACTCCGCCGGCATCTCTTCTTTCTCTTCTTGTCCTTGGCAGGTTATGGGGTATCTACTTCGCCAGGTGGGGGCAGCCTCATTGAAACGACTTCTCCAAGGCCTACATGAGCACCAAAGTTAAGCGTGTTATTAAGAGATATTTCACTAAGGGATTCAAATACGTCAATGATAAAAACTCTCCATGGTTCTTGGCCTCCCATCGGCCTTTGGAAAAGTCACTCCAGGTGCGCTTAGCATATGTGAAGGTGGAAGCAAGTTGTCAAACCCAGCCCGGAAGGTCCTTAACCGCACCAGGGTACCACTCGACGGCTGCATCATCAGAAGGGAGTTAGTCCGAAAGGAAGAGAAAATATGTAATTAATGAAACATGCTCAATGAGTCGACACTTACGCTTTATGTTCCATTCCTCGGGGAATGGCATCTTCTCAGCAAGAATCAGGTTGGAAGTCCTGACTAGAACGAAGCGGCTCATCCACCCTCGATATTTATTTTCATCGATGCTAGCGAAGAAAGACTTCGAAGATCGACGTTGTAATTTTATCAAGCCACCTCGATAGAGACGAGCGCTGTACAGTCTGATCAGATTGTTGAGGGTGAAAGGCATCCCCTCGACCATATTAGAAAAGTTCCTAATCAGATAAACGATTCTCCAAAAAGAAGGATAGATTTGTCCGAGCGTCACCCAATATTGTTGACAAAAATCAAGGATCACTGGATCTATCGGTGGCAAAAAAGGTTCTACGGGACCTAAGGTGAATGTGTATGTGTATACGCTTAGGAAACCAGCTTTGTAAGTGGTTATGTCCT
The DNA here is from genome assembly GCA_005239525.1 of Nicotiana knightiana. Lineage (NCBI taxonomy): Eukaryota > Viridiplantae > Streptophyta > Magnoliopsida > Solanales > Solanaceae > Nicotiana > Nicotiana knightiana. The sequence continues at coordinate 92,095 of ML419514.1, forward strand.
CTTCAGGTGAAGGGATCTCCACTTGTACTTCATCCCCTCAACGACAATCAGCCTTCACTTTTTCGATTTCGGTTATTAGACTAATATATCGAGACATGGGTTCACACTTTCCCGCAACCGAGGAAAGTTTTTTGACCTTGAAATCAGAAGATGTTTACAAGGCCCGGGGGTACACTCCTCAATACAAGGAGGTAATACCATTTTGCTCTTAGACGAGCGTGATAATAAAATGGCTTTCTTTTTTTTTGGAACTGTCTTTGAAGTTTTTGCCATGTTTGTTGTGAAATTTCAGAATAAGAAGAAGAAACTGGTTAAGAGATGAACACAAAGAAAGGGTGAATGCAGAGAAGAGTTAATAAAGATTTGAAGATGTTGTAGAAAGTAAAAGTATAAAAAGTGAAGAACTGGAGTATTTATAGGGGTCATCTAAGCGTGTTGGAGAAGCTAAAAGGGGGGCCAATAGCCGTTATCGATTTATGATTTTTTGGGAATTGTGCAGACATGACCTCTTCATAACCTTTCTGTCACACCAATTGCTGACCTCACGTGACTGACATCATGGTTGGGATATCGAAGAGTCAAGAATTCAAATAGTTTCTTATCATTTCGTTCTAAGAAACGCGGGGACTATTTTTATACGGCCGAAATCGGAGGAGTCTGATTTCGAAGTCTCTATTATGTTCCGAGCCTGAGCTCATGTTCAAGATGAAGTTCAAGTCCGATCTCGGAATGTGCACTTCGAGAAAGCATATCGAAGGCCCGTCACGGCCTACCTCGAGGCAGTGCAAAATCGATGATAGTTAAGAAAAAGCGGAAATTTTCCAAGGACACGTAGTTAGGACAGATAAGATTTGTAAGAGATAGTACAAATCCGTACTAGGCCGTTATACAGTTGTACCAAGAGTATTCTTTGTCATAATTAGAAATGTACCATATTAGGGTTTTCCCCTCCTATATAAAGGGGACCCCAATCATTTTGTAACATATATCATTCACTGCTATAGAGTGTACTACTCTGCTTTTCTCGTTTGCTGTACTCAAGATTATTCTTCAACTTTATTGTTCTTCATTGTTCATACTTTATTTCTACTAACTAACCTCGAGACCCCGAGGCTATCGAGCTCGAGGCCCCCATTACCTTTGATAAAACTGGTTTAGTTATATCATTCTTCTTACTTACACTTATCATTTCTTAATTATTAACTAGTATTTGAATAAATCACATATTTTTAGAACCACAAATCAAATATAATTGTTATCACAATTTTCGAGGTAAACATATATACTAATACTAATCTATAGCTAGTGTCATATGGGTTTACTGCTTTGTCATCTTTAGCTTATTCGATGAAGTGCAGGATAATGCTTTTATTTAACCCTGGCAAAAGGAAAAGACAGTTCTTTATCTTGAGACTCTTAGGTAAGCAAATAAATTTCAGCTCTATTTTAGAATGAACTCGGTCAAGGATGGTCAATACCAATCATTTTCCAATTCTCTGGTTTCTCATTATGAGATAGTCTATCCCTTCTCATTTTTCTGGGATGTCTCTTATTCCTTATTTACATCTTTTTCGTTCCTATTTATATTTGTTGGTGCACAATTCACAATATCTCGTATTTGTCCTTGGTTTTCGTTATAATAATACACATATACATGAAGTATAATAGAAGTTCTTGGAATTATTCGACATAATTTCAATTTATCATTTGTACAAAAGTGCTCTTTTACTAAATGTTTTAGTATATATCTAGTGTTGGAGATCTACTAAATATTTACGACACACAACATAAAATCCCTCAGGATAGCACCAATTAGAGAAGAGATCGTAGTATCTCCCATGTCAGTACTCTTATCAATTTGAAGCATTTGCAAGTTCAAGTTATATACGTGCATGAACCATGCAACTGTTTCCAAAGCAATTTTCTCTAATTGCGTTGACCTAAAGTTACCAGGAGTTCGAACAAGCAAGAACATCAAACAAAGTGGCAAATCATTAAACAAGAGAAATGCAAATAATGAAGTCATAAACATATCAATCAAATGGAGACTCAACACAACCTCCGCGTAGGAGAAACTATGACTATTCAATCCAGTAACTTTGAAACGTTAATATGAAACTAAAATACACAAACTTCACTGCATTTAGCAACAAATCAAACAGAAATTCAAGGATAAAATCTGACCAAAAGTTTCATTGCTCACCTGTTAATCAGGTTGAGTGTTTCTTTTCCATGTTCTCCACTTGTCTTAAGATCAATTCTACGTTTTCATAATTCTTGGCTACAAGTTCATTTTAGTTTATACAATTCCTCCACTTAAAACAAAACAAAGCTTTTAGAAAAATAAATTTTAAATTTAGAAATTGGGTAAACAGTGCTTAAACAAACATTTGGAATTGGTCAATAGTTATTGCTTTTCTTGTTTTTATCCACTTCTTTTAACTGAGACAATGAAATCTGCACATCAAAATAAAAACGCTTTTCAGGACATTCAAAGCAGATAAAATACATTAACAAACTCAGAACATGTAAACCAAATGGTTCCTTGATTCTAATTTGATCAGAAAAAATATTCTCTGCCATACACAAATCCAACTTAAACATTCGATTGATCAGGCTAATTACTTTGCATTTAACGGGATATTTTAACTCAACTATTTAATGCTTAGATAGTAGAAATTAAAATCCACTCTTTGGATAATAGTAGGATTTTGGAATGACTTGAATTTTATAAATTTCGTCACATTAACTAACACAGAAATATAATAATAGACACACAGTTAAAATTGAAAACAAGCGAGTTAGAATGAATTGCTAGCAAGCTTATTTTTCCTCTTCTCGAATCTATCGTGTACAAGGGGTCAACTACAAAAAAGATCAAATAGCTCAAGGCCATCAACTCAATCATAGTAGCTAAAACTATCCATACCCAGATTTAAATATAAGAAGTGAGAAATAAGGCCAAGAAAAGCATACCATTTTCAGAGTTTTACCAAATCTTGATTATGGCAAAAGATGAAATAATCGGTGAATCTCCACGATTTTGTGTGCTTGCCAAAAAGTCTTAGATGCCATAGAGTCAGGAACTTTGTATAGAAATGATTATATGTTTACCGGGGAAATGATAATGATAATTATATTTAATTTTGTGGTTCAAAAAATATATGATTTATTTTTATGCTAGTTGTTAAGCAATAGATGCTAAGTGTGAGCTAGGAGAGTAAGGTTCCTAAAGGAAAGTAGTGATATGCAAATCAAGTTGTTACAAAACAAGGTCTCGAAGTGGCCGAGGAAGGGCCTCGAGGTCGAACTATAATGCTTAACATAGGACGGTCGATGGAGAAATAACAGTACGGAGGGCCTCGAGGATAACCCTTTATGACCAATAATGAGCAATAAATGAAGAACAATTAATGAACACAATAAATGAAATGCAATAAATCCGTAGAACAAATGTTGAGTATGTTAAGAAGGCAGAGAATGTTCTTGTCGTATTCAATATTCACGTGTCCCAAAAAATAACAAGGGTCCCCTTTATATAGGATGGGGAATTCCAACATAGTACATGTATAATTATTACAAAGAAATACTATTGGTACAGCTGTATAATGGTCCGGTACGGACTCATACTATTTTGCAGGCATTGTCGGCTTTAACCACGTGCTCTCGGGAGCTTCCCGCCTTTCTATGACGGTCTTCGATCTTTATTCTATCTCGAGGTATATCGATCCCTCGATATACTACCCCAAGGAAAGCTCCTCGGGGTTGATTTAGCGGATTCTGCTCCGATGCAATCGTGACTGGGCTCGGAATCCCGTAGAAGCCTCAAAATCGATCATCCCCGATTTTGACCGCATACGAATAGTGTCCGCGTTTCTTGGGATGAAAAGACAAGAAACGATTTGAATTCTCTAACACTTCAATGCTTCTATTATTACGTCAGTTATGCCATATTAAGTGATTGATGTGACAAAAGGGATGCTCAAAGGTCACGTTCGCACAACTCTCGAAAAGTCTTCGAACTGATTACGGCGGTTAGCTGTCTTTTGGCTTTCCTCAGCGCACACGGTTGTCCCCTATAAATACTCCTTCCCTCGCCCCTTATTTTTCATTGCATCTTCAAACCTTCAAAATAGCTCTTCCTACTTCTTTCTTGTGTTCTTTCCCTAATTAATTTTTCTACTTCCTTCTGAAATCTTCCAGCAAGAATGGTGAAGACCTCCAAAACTGTTTCTCAAGATGAGAAAGCTTCCTCATCTTCACGCTCGTCCAAGGGAAAGGCAATAGTACCCCCTCATCTCGAAGAATGCATCCCAAGGCCCTGTGAAACAACCTCTGATTTCAAGGTTGACAAGCCTTCTTCGAAGACGGGACGGTGTGAACCCATGTCCCGATATATTAGCCTGATAAAAGACACCGAGAAGGTGAAGGCCGACTGCCGCTGGGGAGATGCAGTGCAAGTAGAAATTCCTTCTCGGGAAGAAGACATAACGACCCATAGAGATGGCTTCTTTAATATGTATACCTACCCATTTACCTTTGGTCCGGTGGAGCCATCCTTGTCGTTGATAGACCCTGTGATCCTTGATTTCTGCAAGCAATATCGAGTGACACTCGACCAAATCCATCCGTCATTTTGGCGTATTTTTTATATGATTAGGCAGTTTGAAAACATGGTCGAGGGGATGCCTTTTACCCTTGACCACTTGATCATAATGTACAGTCCCCGACTCTACCATGGCGGCCTAATTAAGCTTCAACGTCGGGCCTTGAAATCTTTCTTTGTTTGCACCGAAGAAAAGGGGCAGAGGGTGGATTGGCCACTTTGTCCGAGTTAGGACCTCGGATCTGATTCCTGTGGAGAAGATGTCGTTCCCTGAAGAGTGGAACATGAAACGTAAGTGAATATGTTAATTAAGTATTTTCTCTTTGGATCAATTTCCCCACGGACTAACTTCCTTCGATGATGTAGCTGTCGTGGGGCATCCCGGCGCGGTTAAGGATCTCTTAGGCTGGGTTAGCCAGCTAGATTCGGTCTGGCCGTATGTCGAGAGCATATGACGCGACCTGGATAGAGCTCGATGGGAAGCTAAAAACCACGGTGAGTTCCTACTCCTGCCATACTTGAGTCCCTTAGAAGAGATATCCCCGACCGTGTCCTTATTTCTTATTTTTATGTTTTGTGTTTGTGCAGGTCTGGGAGAGGCCTCTTTGATGAGAGAAGCACCGCCTAGGGAAGCGGATACCCCTAAACCTAGCAAAGAAAAGAAGAGGAGAAGGAAATCATCGTCCGAGTCCCCGAATCCAAAGAAGGCTAAAATGGAAAAACCTAAGGCCGATTTAGTGGCCTTAACCCCAGAGGTATCAGAGAGTCCCCGAGCTGGAGGTGAAGAGAAAAATGAAGCCCCGGTAGAACCCGTGGGAAGAGGGAGCATGACTGTTCAGCATCTTACTGAGCCGATATTTGTCGAGCTGGTTGATGGCCAAAATATTCCCCGACCCGGGGGCACTCGGTAGACGAGCTAGAGGATCCTAGTTCTGAAGCTCTCCAGAAGCAAGAGAAGGCCTCGATCGATCTAGTTGGGGTTATTGAAGTGAGTGATTCCCCACCGGGCCTGACGTTATCTTCGAGGGAGATACGGGATACCCCAAATATAGAGTCTTCCGATGTGGGGGCGTCCATCGAAGATAAGGACATTTTTGAAGGACTCTTCATTGGGGTCGAGGAAAATCTCGAGCTCAACGCCTCACTTATTTTTGATGAAGCCGAGAGGCTCTACAAAAGGGTAATATTTCATAAATTATGTTCAGGGATCTGATCCTCATCTTTCTAATTTTTTTTCTTTTGTGCTTTCAGGCCATTGTGCTTTACAATCAGGCCCTTGCTAAGTCTCAAGCCGAGTCGACCCACTACGATGAGAAGTGCAGGAAGCTATCTTCGAAGGCTGATGATCTTAGAGCTCTTTTTACCAAGAAGGAGGAAGAACTCCGCGACCTTCAGGCTCGTTTGGAGGGGGTGTCTCGAGAGTGAACCGATCTTGATGAGATGGTAATATAGCCTTCATTATTTACATGACTGCCCGATTTTAGCGTTTAACACTTTTGGGTTGATCTTTGCATCTTGAGAAGAAAAATGCCCTGGCGAGGGAGGAGCTCCGAGCCAGGGATACCGATATTCTCGGACTCAAGTAGCATGTGAACAAGATAGTCTCCGAGAGAGATGCCCTCCAGGGGAGGTTGTCCTCGGTTGAGCATCATCTTTAGGATGCAAAGGCGGAGAGTATAAAGACAAGGATCTCCATGCTGAATCGGTTGCCGCGTTGTCCGTAGCCACGGTCGAAGCTGATGCGCTCATATCCTCGTACAAAGAGGATGTTGTCGCTGCAATTGCACAAGCCAGGAAGGTGTCTGACGAGGCCGAGCTAAAAATGACCCGAGCCCTGGAGCATGCTCGATTAGAGTCTCGAAGGCAGGATCTCAAGGATATACGTGTAGGGGGAATCGATCTGTCTGCTGAGATCGAGAGGGTGAAGACCCTAGAAGAGGAATCAACGGCCTTTCTTACCTCTGATGGTGACTCGAGCAGTGACTCAGAAGATGATGAAGACAAAGGCGAAGTCCCCGAGGGGGAAGAGGCCATTGAAGAACAGGGGGCCGAGGGTGGAGCCGTTGAAGGCACAACCTCCGAGGGAGCCGTTGGAGGCACAAACCCGGTGGTAGATTAGGTTTTTATTCATTCTCTTTTTAGTGCAAGGGCTCCAGGCATGAGCTTTATAAATACACCTCCGTGAACCTTTATTATATATAAAGGCCTTTGTTCTTTGTCATTTCTTGTCTTTCCTTTGCTTTTTTGGAATAGACTGTGATGTTTGTTGATAATTTGTTTGAGATTTTGGACATTAAAATAAATCCTTAGGTTTTTGTTCTTGATGATGTGATGTTTGTTGATAATTTGTTTGAGATTTTGGACTTTAAAATAAACCCTTAGGTTTTTGTTCTTGATGAGCAATCGGTAATGGTCGATAGTTGACCGTTTGGGACTCAGTCCTCGAGTCAAGTTTTGACTTGAGCTCATCGACCCTTAGGCTTTTTTAGATCGGCCCTTAGGCTCTTTAGGCTGGCCCTTGGGCTCTTATGCATTGGCCCTTAGGCTCTTTAAGCTGTCCCTTGGGCTTTTACGCGTTGGCCCTTAGGCTCTTTAAGCTGGCCCTTGGGCTCTTACACATTGGCCCTTAGGCTCTTTAAGCTAGCCCTTGGGCTCTTCATTGACCCTTAGGCTCTTTTAGATCGGGTCGATGCGACCTCTAGTATGGATATAGTTTTTCTTCATTTTGGCTAAAGACTTTTGAAGTTTTTATGTTTGTCCGACTCTTCGACGGCTCGATAAGAACCTCGATCTGAGTCGATATGTGACGATAAATGAGCACCTACGGGAGGTTTGCTCGAAGGCTGAATTTTTGAAGCTTTTTATTGAGGGCTGATTGCTTTGATGCCTTTTTATTCATGCCGAAGGTAGCCTGATTAATCGGTTCTTTTCAAAGTATTTGAAGGCCTGTAGTTTTATGGCGGCAGTCGGACGTCTCCGAGCCGCGCTAATTTGACCGGAGCCTTTTGATATGATCGTAGTCTTTATGTTTGGCCGTAGCCTTTTAGTCCCCGAGTGAGGTAGTCTCGGCGTCTATATCGAGGGTATGCCTTTTTAGGGGTCTTACAAGTTCGAACATATAGCCTTGACTTTAATATCGGGATTATGCATTCTTAAGGTCTTACCAATTTAGGCATGCCTTATTGAGGTCTTACAGATTTGGTGTTGCCTCATGGAGGGCTTACAAGCTCGAGGTTTCCTCATGGAGGGCTTAATGTTGCCTCATGGAGGGCTTAATGTTACCTCGTGGAGGGCGTAATATTTTTGAGCATGCCTCTTCAAGGTCTTACAGATTCGATGTTGCATCATGGAGGGCTTATGTTTTTGAGCATGCCTATTTGAGGTCTTACATATTTGATGTTTTTGGTGGATTGATGAGCTGGTTGTTGATGACAGTCCCCGAGTGTTCAGGAGTTTTTGGTCCTGGAGCCGTTTCTTGTGAAAATAACAAACTTCTTTGAAGCGCAAAAGCGTTTCGATGATCTAAGATACTCCTTCTATTACTTGGTACAAGCATACATGTTTTCGCCATCGAGGGTTCGAATACTCTACGCGGACACGTTTCATTCGACCATTTGGTCCGATACATCATTCTCATGTCGAGACCCTATTTGGTATACTTCAATTTCTTCGAGGAGGTGATCTCCCGGGGGGATGGTCCCCCGTATTTGAGGTTGATTGAAGAGAAGCCTCGAATACTTGATGAGTTCTCCTTAGGCAGCATATGAACGTTGCCTCGTTAAAAACCTTGCCGGTTAAACCCTATCGGGATAAAACCCGATCGAAGGAAAAGAGTGCAACGCGTGCTTTAAAACCCAAGGTCTTCGAGTCGAAGGATGTTTCGGTGTCTTCCACCAGACACCTGTAAAAAATTAGTGTGAAGCACCAAATTAAAAGGGGGAGGGTTATACCTTAGTAATAATAGCATTTGAGCATCAATATGTTCCAATTGCTTGGAAGTTGCTCGCCTTCCATGGTGCCGAGTTTGTAGGACCCTTTGTTGATTACTTCGAGGACGCGGTACGGTCCTTCCCAGCTCAGGCCTAGCTTCCCTTCATTTGGGTTTCGAGTGTTGAGGGTGACCTTCCTTAGGACTAAGTCCCCGAGTCCGAAATGTTGGAGGTTTGTTGTCCTGTTATAATATCTTTCGATCCTTTGTTTTTGGGCGGCCATTCGGACCAGCGAAGCCTCTCGCTTTTCATTTAACAGTTTGAGGGCTGTAGTCATGTACTCATTGTTTGAGTCCTCGGTGGCGTGTCGGAATCTGGCGCTTGGCTCTCCGACCTCGACCGATATCAAATCCTCGGACCCATATACCAAAGAGAACGACGTCTCTCCTATGCTCGACTTTGAAGTTGTTCGATATGCCCATAGCACCTCGGGCAACACTTCTCTCCATTTTCCTTTCGCATTTTCTAATTTCTTTTTCAACTTTTAAATGATGGTTTTGTTTGTGGATTCAGCCTAATCATTTTCACATGGGTGGTAGGGCGTTGATAGGATCCTTTTGATTTTATGAGCCTCGAGGAATTTTGTTACTTTGCTTTCAATGAACTGCTTCCCGTTATCACATGTTATCTCAGAGGGGATCCCGAATCGACACATGATATGATCCCAAATGAAGTTGATGACTTCTTTTTCTCTTATCTTCTCGAAGGCCTGGGCTTCCACCCATTTTGAGAAGTATTCAGTCATAAATAGAATAAATCTAGCTTTACCAGGTGCCATTGGTAGGGGACCGTCGATGTCCATTCCCCATTTTATGAACGGCCATGGTGATAAGACTAAATGTAGTTGTTCACCGGGTTGGTGAATCATTGGTGCAAGTCTCTGGCACTTGTCGCATTTTCGGACGAATTCTTTGGTATCCTTCTCCATGCTTTCCCAATATTAACCTGCTCTGATCACTTTTCAAATTAAGGAATCGGCACCGGAGTGATTTCTGCAGTGACCTCGTGGATTTCTCAGAGCACGTAATCAGTGTCCTCCATCCCAAGTATACTGATAAGGGACCATTGAAGGCCCTTCTCTATAGAGTTCCATTTTTGTCGAGTGAAAATTGGGCTGCTTTGTTTCGCAGGGCCCTCGACTCCTTTGGGTCTGTGGGTAGCTTCCCATTTCCCAAATAATTGGTGTACTTATTTATCAAATCCCATGCTAGACTGGTGGAGTTGATCTCGGCATGGCCTTCTTCTATCACCGACTTGGATAACTGTACAACAGCCCCGGGGAGTGTGTCGTCTTCTTTGACGGATGATCCCAGGTTTGCGAGTGCGTCAGTCTCGCTGTTTTTCTCTCGAGGTATGTGGACCAGAGTCCATTCTTTGAAAGATGCAATGTAACTTGAAGTTTATCTAAGTATCTCTGCATCTTGTCTTGTCGTACCTCGACGCTCCCATTTACTTGGTTTACTACCAGAAGGGAATCACATTTTGCTTCGATGACTTCTGCTCCGAGGCCTTTGGCCAACTCGAGACCTGCAATCATAGCCTCATACTCGGCTTCGTTGTTAGTCAACTTTGCAGTTTTTATAGATGTTCTAATCATACTGCCCGTAGGTGGTTTCAGAACTATGCCGAGCCCGGACCCTTTCACATTCGAGGCACCGTCGGTGAATAGGATCCATACCCCTGATGATGTGCCCATTTTTAGTAAGAGTTATTTCTCTACCTCGGGCACAAGGGCGGGCGTAAAGTCGGCCACGAAGTCCGCCAAAATTTGGGACTTGATAGTTGTTCGGGGCTGATATTCGATGTCATACCCGCGAGTTCAATGGCCCATTTGGCCAATCGGCCCGATAATTCGGGTTTATGCAATATGCTTCGAAGAGGGTATGTTGTTAATACACAAATGCGATGACATTGAAAATAAGGATTTAATTTTCGAGATGCACTTATTAATGCAAGAGCTAATTTTTCTAAGTGTGGATACCTGGTTTCGGCATCTCCCAGGGTCCGTCTTACATAGTAGATTGGGAATTGCGTACCTTGTTCTTCCCGAACCAGGACACCACTTACCGCTACTTCGGATATGGCCAGATATAAGTACAATGTTTCATCCTCCTTCGGTGTGTGGATTAAAGGTGGGCTTGATAGGTATCGCTTCAGTTCCTCTAAGACATGTTGGCATTCCGGGGTCCACTCGAAGCTGTTTCTCTTTTTGAGTAAGGAGAAGAAATAATGACTCATGTGCGATGACCTCGAGATGAACTGGCCCAATGTCGCTATCCGTCCGGTCAGCCGCTGTACGACCTTCACATTGTTTACCACTTTTATTTCTTCGATGGCCTTGATTTTATCGGGGTTGATCTCGATCCCGTTGTTTGACACCATGAAGCCTAAGAATTTGCCCGATCCTACTCCGAAGGCACTTTTCCCGGGATTGAGCTTCATGTTGTAGCTTCTAAGGATGTCGAATGTTTCTTGCAAATGAATCAAATGGTCCTATGCGCGCAGGGACTTAACTAGCATATCATCATGTAAACTTCCATGGATTTGCCTATTTGATGTTCGAACATCTTATAAACTAGGCGTTGGTATGTGGCTCCTGCATTTTTTAGTCCGAAGGGCATCACATTATAGCAGTATGTACCATACTTCGTGATGAAAAACATCTTTTCCCTATCCTCGGGATTCATTCGAATTTGATTGTACTCGGAGTAGGCTTCGAGAAAAGTGAGGATCACGTGGCCAGCCGTGGCATCAATCAAGCGATCGATGTTGGGCAACGAGAATGAATTTTTAAGGAATGCTTTATTTAAGTCTTTATAATCTACGCACATTCTTAATTTATTCCCCTTTTTGGGAAATACCACTACATTGGCCAACCATTTGGGATATTTTACTTCCCTAATGGACCATATCTTAAGGAGTTTTGTTATGTCATCCTTGACGAATGCATGTTTTACCTCGGACTGAGTTCTTCTTTTTTGCTTTACCTATTTGAACTCCGGATCGACACTTAGTCGATGCGTGGTTATTTCCGGAGGGATCCCTCCCATGTCTAAATGGGACCAAGCAAAGCAATCGATATTGTAAATAAGGAATTGAATGAGTTTTTTCCTGAGTGCGGGTTAACCCCGTTCCCAGGTATACCTTTCGGTCTGGGAGATGCTCGATCAAAACAGTCTGCTCCAGCTCTTCAATTGTTGATTTTGTTGCATCCGATTCTTCGGGGGAAACGAAGGTTCGAGGAGTGAGGAATTATTCTTCATCATCCTCGGGGGACTGTTTTTCCTCTGGCTCTTCCGAGGTGGAGGGTATGGATATTGGTTCCACGTCGTGCACTGCGAACATATACCTTGCAAAATGTTTCTCTCCATATACTGTTTTTATGCCGTCTTTTGTTGGAAACTTCATCATCTGATGAAGAGTTGATGGTACTGCACTCACGTTGTGTATCCACGGCCTTCTAAGCAAGGCATTTTATCTCATGTCGCCTTCGATGACATGAAACTTGATGTTTTGAACTGTACCGGACACGTTTATCAGGAGGATGATTTCCCCCTTCGTTGTCTCGCTCGCCATGTTGAATCCATTAAGGATTCGAGAGGCGGGTACAATCTGATCGAGCAATCCGAGCTGCTCTACCACCTTCGACCCAATTATGTTTTTCGAGCTACCTGGATCCACGAGCACACGTTTAATTTGAATGTTATTCAAGAGAAAGGAAATTACCAGTGCATCATTATGTGGTTGACACAAGGTCTTGAAGTCTTCTTTACTGAATGCAAGAATTTCCTCGGGCATATAGCTCCGAGTTTGTTTTTCTTTTGCGACGGATACTTTTGTCCGTTTGATCACGGATCCTTGAGGGACGTCGGTTCCTCCAATGATCATGTGAGTGAGGTAATGAGGTCCTTTTGGTTCGTTCTCCTGTTCGCCTCTCTTTCTCGAAAGTGGCTTTGGCTCGATTGCTGAGGAATTCTCGAAGATGCCCTTCGCCGATCAGCCGAGCCACCTCCTCTCGAAGCTGCATACAATCCTCGGTCCTGTGACCGCGGATGCCGTGATATCCGTACATTAAGATGGGGTCTCTTCGGAAGGATCTAACTGCGCGGGTTTCGGTCGCCTGGTATCTTTGATCTTGCCCATGGATGATACGATGTTCGAGACATCGAAGTTGATATTGTATTATGATAATCGGGGTGCCTCCATCAGCCTCGTATGTCTGTCAAACCTGGTTTTTCTTATAAGTCCCCGGGAATTCTGGCCCCAAATTATCCTCAGGTCGTTTCGAGGCATATCTCATCTTGGAGTATCTCTTCGGTCTTTGGCATATGGCTGATATCTTTCTTTGCTCGATCTCGGCTCCTTTTCTGGTGCCTGCTTGACTTGAGGAGCCGTTTCCGGTGGTGCTGTGATTGGGTTTTTTTGATGGCTTTGTAGCTGAGCAATAGCCATTTGTTGTGCCTGTAACATTTCAAAAATGACATGAAGTCTAACTTCTCTTTCCGCCCGAGCTGGAGTTTTCTGCGGTTCACATTGGTTTTCCCGGCGTATACTTCCGTCGGTATGAGAACTTATATCAACATGTTAGGCTTTGCGTGAGCCCACATCCACGGGAATTGGTGCTGGTACCACCCCAGGGTTTTGCAGTGGTATACCAGCTCCTGAAACAACTACACCGTTCTCTCCATGATCCTCAGGACCGTTGTTTCCGTGTGCATTCACTGAGTGAGATATTTTTTGACCTGAAATCAAAGATTCTTGGACAAGACAAGTGTGAAGAATAACTTGTGTTTTTAGAAAACCAGCACTAAAACAATCACTATTATTTTTTGCCCCACAGTGGGTGCCAAACTGTTTACTTGGAAAATAGTACTGACAATTATATTTGATTTTGTGGTTCCAAAAATATTTGATTTATTTTTATACTATTTGTTAGGCAATAGATGCTAAGTGTGAGCTAGGAGAGTAAGGTAGGAGTAAAGGAAAGTAGTGATATGCAAACCAAGCTATTACAAAACAGGGTCTTGAGCTGGCCGAGGCAGGGCCTCGAGGTCGAACTATAATGCTTAACAGAGGACGGTGGATGGAGAAATAACAGTACGAAGGGCCTCGAGGATAACCCTTTATGAACAATAGCGAGCAATAAATGAAGAACAATTAATCAACAAAATAAATGAAAGGCAATAAATCCGTAGAACAAATGTTGAGTATGTTAAGAAGCCAGAGAATGTTCTTGTTGTATTTAATATTCATGTGTCCCAAAAAATTACAAGGGTCCCCTTTATATAGGAGAAAAAATCTCAACATAGTACATGTATAATTATTACAAAGAAATACTGCTAGTACAGCTGTATAATGATCCGGTACGGATTCGTACTATTTTGCAGGCGTTGTGAGCTTTAACCACGTGCTCTTGGGAGCTTCCCTCCTTTCCATGACGGTGTTCGATCTTTATTCTATCTCAAGGTATATCGATCCCTCGATATACTACCCCGAGGAATGCTCCTCAGAGTTGATTTAGCGGATTCTGCTCTGATGCAATCGTGACCGAGTTCGGAATCCCATAGAAGCCTCAAATCAGTCATCCCCGATTTTGACCGTATACATTATACATGACAAAACATGCCAAGAAAAAATAAACAAACAAACAAAGTAAATAGCCAGAGAGGATGCTAAAACTCAAGAGCAATTAACTAATAAAGGTAGAGGGAGTTCTAACCAAATAAGATGGGGAAGATGCTAGAGTAGGAGAGAGAGAAAGTGGAGAAGTGATACGTGGCTGGTCAGTTGTAGGTCGACGGAAACGTTGCTTAGGTAATTATATTGAAAAGACAGATATGCCCTCAGCTAGAAAAGTTTTGACATGAAGCAGCCGTTCAAAACTCTTTCTCTTCTAATATACAGTAATAATACTAAATGGAAAATAAGTCCGATTTTTCATAGTTAAAAGTTGTTCAAATGATCTCTCAAGTGGAAGTAAGTTATATATGAAGAGACTATAGCTATCGAAGGAAGTGAATCTGCGACAAGTATAACAAAAATATATTTGTTAGAGAGAATTCCCAAATTATTGAAGAAAATGCATATGGTCATATGGTGTTGCCGATAAAAAACGATAACATTTACACATACAAATAGATTCACAAGTGACCATGACGTGTTTGTATGGGGTCCGAAGTGATAATTCATCTCAAGTTCTCAACTTACGATAGGATTACATGGTTCCCATATCAGCGGGGCTTCTCTAGTGAAATATTTTTTTGATGGACAAACAAAAAAAATTATACTGTTGTGCAGACACAGAGAACAACACTTATGTGAGGACTTATGTGTGACTAATAATGCTCATCACTAAAGTGTGCCCTTTTTTTGGGTTAAAAGGGATGTTATTTCATTAACTAAGTAGCACAACAAGAATTATTTACCCCAAATTGGATAACAATTAAATTTGTATGTGATTTTAGGGATATGTGATTTGATCCAACACGAACAATTAAGAATATCAAATAAATGAGTTAAAAATAAAATAAACGTTCAAACCAGTTGAAATATTGTGACCAAGCCTAAATTTAGACTGACTAGTAACCTTGTCCTCGGTTGGACACTCGATTCAAGCCCGATCGTGAATGAAGGACATAACAAATGAGCAAAGCTTTTACAATAACTAAAAGACGAAAAATATATTTGTATTGCTTTGATTTGCATATTATAATGTGTGTTACAAAAGAAAAACTTCACCTTTATATAGTAGGGGATAGGGGTGTACAAACTGAACGGGAAAATCGCACCAAACCGAATAGTCAAACCAAACCGATTAAAAAACCGGACTAGGTTTGGTTTGGTATTGAGTAAGAAAATTCGAACCAAACCGACATATAAATATATAATTTTTATATGTACTTTTAAGTTTTTATATAGAATTTTCTTTAAAAATGTCTAGAAATATTTGGGATTATATTGCGGGATATAATATTTAATAGTATATGAAGTACTCCATATTTATTAACCTTAAGTAATGAGTTGTGTGATCACTTTCTCATCAAGTGTTACTGAAATGCGTCAATTTCTTTGTTCTTCCATATTCATATCATATGTTAAGATCAATTATATTGTTATATCTTTTTCGAATGTGAAGTGATCATTATTATTTAGGTATCATATTAATTTTTATGTTTAATTACTAAATTCGGTTAACCTTGAAAGTGCACATCAATGAAACATTATTGTTAGACGACTTAAAAAATAACTATTATGTGTTACTAAGAAAATTCTCTCTTAAGAATATTTTAATAGATAATATGTTTGTCAATTTTTTATATTCTTACTAAACATATATTTACTTATCAAAAATTTAATAAAGTAAGATTGAAATAATACTAAAGTAAAAAAACCGAAAAATCCGACAAAATCGATCCAATCCAAACCGATATAATTGGTTTGGTTTGGTTCTGATAAAGACCGTACCAAGTCGGTCCATGTACACCCCTAGTAGGGGAATTTTAACCTTAGTATAAGTCTAAAATGGTAAAAATCTTCAGTTTTCGGTAATTACTGGTCCATAATCGATATCGAGCGAGATCCGCGCCGTGAAATCCGGTTGAGTGTGAGTATCACGACCCTTTATCCGTCATGTGTAACCGTTCACTGTGTCTCCCGAGGTCTTAGAAATCATTATTGGCCCGGGGCGCGTCGCTTTACCCTACCCCATGACGGTCACATCGTTCACCCTTCCTGGATCTCGACAAAAGGTCTCGTGCATCCGTGTTCTCCCTCCATTTTCTCATCGGGAAATCGGGGCACATTACCCCCGATTTCACCTGTACAGAGATAGTCCCCTCGTTTTCCGGAGAGTAGGTTTACCGAAATGATGTGAAGCGATAGATGAACCCCGGTTCCTTTATTCGTACGTTAAAACCGAGAGGACGGGTAACGAAACGTCCCATCAGACGCGTCGTTCTAATGAAACGTCCCATCAGTATTTACCGTATGTATGCACGGTCATATTTTGGCCTATGTGTGATCGATGAACATTCAGGACCATATATATCCTTGAAATGACTAGCTTAGCCTTTGTGGACTAAGGCTGGCAGGTGGGTCGGGCCTGACCCGGGACCGGACCCGCGGCCCATGTGGGCTTGTGGGCTA
Organism: Nicotiana knightiana; assembly: GCA_005239525.1. Classification (NCBI taxonomy): domain Eukaryota; kingdom Viridiplantae; phylum Streptophyta; class Magnoliopsida; order Solanales; family Solanaceae; genus Nicotiana; species Nicotiana knightiana. The sequence goes on from ML419514.1 coordinate 108,835, forward strand.
AACGGGCCGGCTCGTGGCGGGTCCGTTCTTGGCAGGCCTGTGAGCCCATATGGGGTGGGCCTTAGGGTAGGTACCGTGAGCCCGGGCACGTTTAGCCCGGAACCGGCAGGCGGGCCTGGGCCGGTTCAACCGGGCCATACGGGCCCAATAGCAATTTTTTTTTTTTAAAAAAAAAATTTATTTACAAAATGGCCAACGGTCAGAATTTTAAAATCTAGCCGTTGGCCCTTTAATTTTAGTCGTTTGGCATTTTTAAAATAGCCATTTGGCCCCTACACTTTGTTTTAACCCCAAACTTTTTATAATTACACTTTTCCCTATTCTCAACTATAAATACCCCCTCACTCTTTCATTTTTACTCACAAAATCATCAATCTCTCTCTAATTTTCTTCTATAATTGCTTACTTTATTATTGCAATTTGTGAAAAATTGTGAAGTTGGTGAATTGAAGTATTCAAGTCTTCAACATTATACAATTTTCAAGAAGTTGTTCTTCAATTCGGTAGACTTGTTCCAACTCTTAAGTTTTAATATTATAGTTTTGTTTGTTTAATTTGTTTTCCTTATAATTAATATGGACTTTCCTTCGAAAAAAATGTTTGGTGGTAAAGGAAAATCTAAAATTGGTGAATCTAGTAGTCAAACTACTACTACTCCCCCGGCCCCGGATCCCCGACCTAGACCTCTTACCCGTCCTCCTCCACCTATTATTCTTGATAGTGATAACCCTTATTTTCAATTTACCGATAGTCAATTTATACATGATCTTACACCAGGTTCACAATTAAATTATGAATATATGAATGTTCTTTATGGTATTCCAGAGGAAAATGTTGATTTAGAAGAAATGCCACCGGATTTAGATGATACACCTACTAGTCCTGTTGCTAACCAAACTGATAATAATCCAAATGATGCCCCAGCTGACCCTCCTGTAGTAACCCCTACTTTTAATAGATAACCTTTTAAACGGCCCGAAACATCTCTTGTTTGGCACTTTTTTACTCAACTAAGAGATCAAAATAAGGCTAAGTGTAAAACTTGTGGGGTCTTGATGTCTCATAAATTTACCGGAGACCGTGGCGGTACAGGTAGTTTGACCAGACACATAATGAAACACTCTAATGATAAAGCTAGATTACTTCAAATGTAAGCTAGGAAAGAGGGGACAAATGTAGGTACTCAGGGAATTTGCCCTAGTACCGGTTCAATCTAGTTCAACCGGGAATTAACACTGTTACCGGTGGAATTTTGTATTACGATCCAAATAAAGATAGTGAAGAATTGGAAAAAATGGTTACTGTTATGTGCTTACCATATAGTTTTCCCTCTAATCTTCACTTTGTCCATTATATTAGAAGAATTTATAATCCTACTTATAAAGGATGGCCTCGCACAACCGTAAAAGCTGATATTTATAAATATAAATATGAATATGAATAATATTTGCATTATTTATTTACTCATATTAGTAATCGCTTTTCTATTACTACTGATATTGGTAGGAGTGATAATGAATGTGTTTATCTTACTGTTACCACTCATTGGATTGATGAGGACTGGATAATGCAATAATGCATTATTGCTTATAGAATAATTACTTCAAGTCACACAGGTAAATTTATTGCTAAGACAGTTGCAGGTATTTGTAGATATTTTTGCATTAGAGATAAAATAATGTCAGTTTCAATGGATAATGCTTCTAGTAACACTAATGCTATAGGTTTTCTTACAACTACACTAAGTCCTGCGTTTAGTAATATTTTTTATATTATATGTATTTGTCATATTTACCATTTAATCGTCGGTGATGGTCTGAAAACTGTAAATGTTGAAATTACAAAGGTTAAATTCGCTCTTCATTGGCTTTTTTATTCAAACCGTAGAAGTAGAGTTGGAGAATATTATAAAAAATGTGATGAATTTAGCCTTAGAGAAAGAAATGTTCCTAAATCTTGTCCGACTAGATGGAATTACTTGTATGAAAGTTTAGTTTTTGCATATGAATATAGAAACCCAATAAGTGCAACATATAATGCTCGTGTTGGTGGTGATGATGATGAGCACCTTACAGATCAAGATTGGGCTAATGTTAAAATTCTTCTAGATTTTTTAGAACATTTTCATGTTGCTACAAATGAATTATCTGGAAAATGTAATGCTTATCAAGTTGCATTAGATCATGTTAGACCAAATGTTCCAACTCCTACCTCGTCTAGCTCGTAGTCATCTAAAAGATCTGCGGGACTAAAATCACTTAGTTCTTGGATGGGGTGCAGGGGTTCTCAAGGTGATAATATTGGTGATAGTTCACAACTAAATGAGCTTCAAGTTTATTTGTCGCAGGGACTTGAATCAGAGAATCCAGACGGCACCTTCAATGTTTTGGAGTGGTGGAAGGACAAAGAAAAACACTTTCCGGTTCTTTCAAGGATGGCTCGAGATATTTTAAGTATTCAAGCTTCAACAGTGGCATCGGAGAGCGCTTTCAGTCAAGCGAGACTTCAAATCGGTGATCATAGAGCGTCTATGAGGGAGAGCTTGGAAAAATCAGTACTCTTCAGAGATTGGATCAGTTCAGAAAGAAGAAATTTTGGACTAGTTGAATCACAATTAGAGATAGACGAAGCTTATGAAGAAATGCTAGCGGAACTTGCGGAGGATGCTGCTTCGCCCAGAAGCGGTGATGAACAAGCTTGTTTTCCGCCACCACCAACGGAAATTCCTCCGAACCTTGAAGGATTTATGAAATTTGTTAGAGATAATATGTAGATTAATATGTAACTTGTATTTTGGCACATCTTGATTAGTTTTTTTTCCTTTTAATGGTGGTATTAGTACCTTGTTGTGCTCATTCCATTGGGGGGAGGAAGACTAAGAAAGATATTGTNGAAGGATTTATGAAATTTGTTAGAGATAATATGTAGATTAATATGTAACTTGTATTTTGGCACATCTTGATTAGTTTTTTTTCCTTTTAATGGTGGTATTAGTACCTTGTTGTGCTCATTCCACTGGGGGGAGGAGGACTTAAGAAAGATATTGTCATTTTTTTAAATGTCGTATTAATAAAAATTATAAAACATTTCCTTGAATAAGTCATAATTATATAATATAATTTACAGTAAATTTTCTTAGATAATATAATATAATTACATTAAAAAAATTTAATTTTTTAAAATAACCAACAACTATAATTTCAAAAACTAGCCGTTTGGATTTTTTAGTGCAAGTTTGAATATCTCTTTACCATTTTTGTGTTTAAACTTGAATTACAAGACATAAGTCATAATTATATAATATAATTTATAATAAATTGCCCTAGATAATATAATATAATTACATAAAAAAAAATTTCTTTTAAAAATAGCCAACGGCTATAATTTCAAAAACTAGCTGTTTGGATTTTTTAGTGCAAATTTGAATATCTCTTTACTATTTTTGTATTTAAATTTGAATTACAAGATTCATGTCACAAGATTTACAAGAAATCACCTTAGATAAAAAAATAGCCCGGATCGTTTGGGCCCGTGGACCCAGCCCACTTAGCCCGGACCCATATGGCTTAGGCTCACAGTGGGCCGGTTCCACCCATTGGGACCGTTTGGCCCGGACCCGCCTGACCCAAGCCCGCCAGAACCCGGATCCGTTTAGCCCGGCCCAGATTATAGCATTATTGTGGACCATAAAAACAAAAGTTGCCAGTACTTCACTAGCTTAGTCTCTGTGGAAATTAAAATATCTTATGTTGTCAATGGATCCATCGGCTTTTGTACCCCATGTAGCCATCTTCCCTTTCCCTGCACAGGGCCATGTCAACTCCATGCTTAAACTTGCCCAGCTTCTTTCACTTTCCAATTTTCACGTCTCGTTTGTTGTTACAGTTGACACCCATGACCGCCTGCTTAACCACACGGATGTTCTGTCCCGATTTGGTAGCGAATTCCATTTACAAGCACTTCCCAATGGAATTTCTTTAGATGAGATGAATACTCGTGATGGCGTAGGAAAGTTATACGATTCGTTAAACACAATTGCGAAACATGTGAGTCACCTGTGACATGTGTCATTGTCGACGGAATCTTAAGCATGGTGGCTGATGTGGCCGAGGAGATCAACTTGCCTATCATCTATTTCTGCACCATCAGTGCCTGTGCCTTCTGGTCCTACTTTTCAATCCCTGAGCTACTTCAAGTCGGCGAACTTCCCCTCAAAGGTAAATTGGAAAGGGAAAAACATGATTGTTACTTTAATTATTGCTACGGACAGTTTAGTGGAACTAATAAGTGGTGGTTTTTGTACATTATCTGGTTGAGATTTCAGGAAAAAAGAAGAAGTAATATTTGAAGTTGAAGTTAAAAAAAGGGGCGTGAATTCAATTCTCAAAGTCTCCCTTCTTATTTTTCTTCCCTGTCACTCGTATGTAAGAAAAAGGAAAGTAAAATTTACTACTGTTAATCCGTACTTGTTATAGATTTTTAGATGTAGTTGACATTCAAATGAATTGATGTTCTATTTAACAGTCAATTTCAGTTTTATAGAGGTTCAATATTTGTTAATATCCGTGTATACGATCGATATCGGGACTCCGACATCGAGGTCTCCGAAACATGCCAAGCCCGACTTCGAGGTGGGCGAAGTAGAAAATGAAGCTTGACCTCGAGGTGCATGCCTCGAGAAAGCATATCAGGGACTCATCTTTGCATACCTTGAGGCAGTATGAAAATCGATGACCGTCATAGAAAAGCGGAAAATTCCCAAGGGTACGTGGTTAGAACTGACAAGGTCTGCAAGAATAGTACAAGTCCGTATTGAGTCACTATACAGCTGTACCAGTAGCTTTTCCTTGTCATGATTGGACAATGTACTATGTTGGGATTCTTCCGTCCTATATAAAGGGGACCCGTGTCATTTTGTAAAGATGGATGAATATTGAATAAAACAGAACATTCTCTGCTTTTCTTGCTTAAACGTGCTCAACAATTACTCTATAGATTCATTACTCTTTATTTATTGTCTTCATTAATTGTTCTTCATTTATTGCCTATCATTAGCCGTAAAAGGCTATCCCCGAGGCCCCCAATATCATTGTTTCTTCATCGATTGCTCATTATTAACTGCCCTAGCTAGACCTCGAGGCACCCATGTTCCACCCAGCTTGAGGCCCAGCTCTGTGACAATATTGAGTTGCATATCTTACTTTTTTAACTCACACTTAGCACTTCCTATCTAATAACTAGTATTACGATAAACCACATAATATTACCACAAAATCAAGTATAATTGTTAATACCATTTTCAAGGTAAACAGTTTGGCGCCCACCGTGGGGCTAAAAATAATAGTGATTGTTTTAGTGCTGGTTTTCTGAAAATACAAGTTATTCTTCACACTTTTTCTTGTCCAAGAATCTTTGATTTCAGGTCAAAAATGTCTAACTCAATGAATGCACATGAGAACAATGGTCTTGAGGCCCATGGAGAGAACAATGCAGCGGCCCCAATCACCAGTGTACCATACAAAATCCTGGGGTAGTTCCAGCACCACTCCCCATCAATATGGCCTCTCGCAATGTTGTGCATATCGATGTAGGCTCTGATACCGACGGAAGTGTGCGCAAAGGTGACCAACACGAAGCGCAGAAAGCTCCAGCTCGAGAAGAAAGAAACGTTAGCCTACAAGTCATTTTTGAGATGTTACAAGCGCAGCAAGTGGCTATTGCTCAGCTACAGAGCCATCAAAAAACTCCAAGCACAGCAACACCGAAAACAGCTCCTCGAATCGAGCAGGTACCAGAAAGATCAAGCAACGATGGGTCAATAGCAGACCCCGCTATTATGAAGATGCTCGAGGACCTCGCCAAAAGAACTGAATCGGGAGAAAAGAAGATATAAGCTAATGACAAAAAAGTAGAAACCTATAACTCGAGAGTCGATCAGATCTCGGGTGCACCTCCGATTTTGAAGGGGGTAGGTTCGAAGAAGTTCGTGCAAAAACCATTTCCATCGAGTGCGGCTCCGAAGCCCATTCCGAAGAAGTTCAGGATGTTCGATATCTGAAGTACAACGGGACCACGGACCACAATGAACATATTAACACTTACATTTGTGGTATAAAAGTGAACGGCTTAAAGTATGACGAGATTGAGTCCGTCTTATTGAAAAAATTTGGAAAAACACTGTCGAAGGGGGCCATGATGTGGTATCATAACCTACCCCCGAACTCGATAGATTCGTTTTCCATGTTGGCAGACTCCTTTGTGAAGGCACATGCTGGTGCCATCAAAGTCGCTACAAGAAAGTCAGATGTCTTCAAAATCAAACAAAGGGAGAACGAGATGTTAAGGGAGTTCGTATCTCGCTTTCAGATGGAGCGAATGGAAGTACCACCAGTCTCTAATGATTGGGCAGTAAAGGCCTTCACTCAGGTTTGAATGAACGAAGTTTGATAGCTTTGAAGCAGCTGAAACAAAATTTGATCGAATATCCCGCCATAACTTGGGCGGATGTCCACAACAGGTACCAATCCAAAATAAGGGTCGAGGACAATCAATTGGGAACCCTCTCGGGTTTAGTATAGCCAAGCAACTTGTTTGCCAAGGAATCCAAAAAGCTAGAAAGAGAGCCGAGGCTGAGCAAGGAGAGATATCAACCATATGTCAGAGATCAAAGAAACACTTCGAGACGGGACATATCTCGAAGCGATCGACAGACAGATCGAGGCCGAAATTCCCGGGGACTTATGAGAAAGACTGGGTTTGACAGGTAGTCGAGACCAATGAAGGCGCGCCGATTGTTGAAATGTAACTTTAACATTGATGACTCGGATGTCGTATCGGCCGTAGGTAAAATCAAAGATACCAGGTGGCTGAAGCCCATGCAGCTAGATCCTTCCCAAAGGGACCCCAACTTAATATGCAAATACCATGGCTTTCACGGTCATAGGACCGAGGATTGTAGACAGTTTCGAGAAGAGGTAGCTTGGTTGATCAACAAAGGGCACCTTCAAGAGTTCCTCAGTGACCGAGCTAAGAATAAATTGCGAGAAAGAGAGGCGAACATGAAAAACGAACAGGAAGAACCGTGACATATCATTCATATGATCGTTGGAGGAGTCGATGTCCCGTAGGGGCCCGTGTTCGAATGAACAAAAGTATCCATCACAAGGGAAAAGCGAACTCGAAGTTACATACCCGAGGATGCTCTTACATTCGGTGAAAAAGACGTTAAGGCGTTGTCTCAGCATCACAATAATGCACTGGTAATCTCTTTCCTTTTGAAGAAAGTTCAAATTAAACGTGTGCTCGTGGATCCAGGTAGTTCGGCCAACATAATCAGGTTGAAAGTGGTGGTGAAACTCGGACTGCTCGATCAGATCGCACCGGCCTCTAGAGTCCTCAATGGACTCAACATGGCGGGTGAGACAACGAAAGGGGAAATCATCCTCCTAGTCAACGTTGCTGGTACAATTCAAGATGCCAAGTTTTATGTTATTGAAGGTGATATGAGGTACAATGCCTTACTTGGAAGGCCGTGGATACATAGCATGAGGGCAGTACCATCAAATCTTCATCAAATGATGAAGTTCCCAGCAAAAGACGGTGTACGGAGAGCAGCATGCAGCAAAGGAGATGTTCGCGGTACACTGCATGACATCAACATCGACATCTCCCGCTTCGGAGAAGTCAAAAGACAAGTAGATCCCTGAGAGACAAGTGGCCTGTGAACAGTTGATGGAGGATGATGAAGAAGACTTCATATTTCCTCGAGCCTTTGTTTCCCCCGAAGAATCAGACGCAACAAATTCGACAGTCGAAGGACTTGAACAGGCCATTTTGATTGAGCATCTTCCAGACCGAAAGGTATATCTGGGAACGGGATTAACCCCCAAACTCAGGAGAAAAGTCATTCAATTCCTTATTAATAACATTGATTGATTCGCTTGGTCCCATTTAGATATGACAGGGATCCCACCAGAATTAACCACCAATCGACTAAGTATCGACCCCAGGTTCAAATCGGTGAAGCATAAAAGGAGGCCTCAGTCTGAGATAAAACATGCATTCATCAAAGACGAGGTAACAAAACTCCTGAAAATATGATCCATTAGGGAGGTGAAATATCCAGAATGGTTAGCTAATGTGGTAGTAATCCCCAAAAAAGGAAATAAATTAAGAATGTGCGTGGATTACAAAGACCTGAACAAAGCGTGCCCTAAGGACTCATTCCCATTGCCCAACATCGATCGCTTGATCGATGCCACGGCCTGCCACAAGATCCTTACATTTCTCAATGCCTACTCCGGGTATAATCAGATCCAAATGAACCCGGAAGACCAAGAAAAAACTTTGTTCATCACGAAGTATGGTACATATTGTTATAATGTAATGCCCTTCGGGCAAAAACATTCGGGAGCCACGTATCAACGCCTAGTTAATAAGACGTTCGAACATCAAATAGTCAAACTATGGAAGTTTACATTGATGACATGCTAGTTAAGTCCCAACGCGCAGAGGACCATTTAACTCATTTGCAGGAAACATTCGATATCCTTAAAAGGTACAACATGAAGCTCAACCCCGAGAAGTGCACCTTCGGAGTCGGATCAGGTAAATTTTTGGGCTTCATGGTGTCTAACCGGGGAATCAAGATCAATCCCGAAAAAATCAAGGCCATCGAGGAAATCACCGTGGTAAATAATGTGAAAGCAGTACAATGGATGACCGGGCGGATAGCGTCCTTAGGAAGATTCATCTCGAGGTCATCAGATCGGAGCCACCACTTCTTCTCCCTACTCAAGAAGAAAAACAATTTTGAGTGGACTCCGGAATGCCAACATGCCTTGGAAGAATTAAAGCGGTATATCTCGATCCCACCTCTGCTCCATACCTCGAAGGAGGATGAAACGTTGTACTTATATTTGGCCGTGTCTGAGGTTGCGGTAAGTGGTGCGTTTGTTCGAGAAGAACATGTTACGCAATTCCCTGTCTATTATGTGAGTCGGACTCAAGGAGATGCTGAAACCAGGTATCCTCACTTAGAAAAACTAGTTGTTGCGTTAATAAGTGCATCTCATAAATTGAAACCTTATTTTCAATGTCATCGTGTATGTGTTTTAACTACGTACCCCCTTCAAAACATTTTTCATAAGCCCGAATTATCGGGCCGATTGGCCAAATGGGCCATCGAACTCGAGAGGTGTGACATCGAGTATCAACCCTGAACGGCCATCAAGTCCCAAATTTTGGCGGACTTCGTGGCCGATTTTACGCCTGCCCTTATGCCCGAGGTAGAGAAAGAACTCTTGTTTAAAGCAGGCACGTCATCTGGAGTGTGGACCCTTTTCACTGACAGTGCCTCGAATGTGAAAGGATCCGATCTTGGCATAGTTTTAAGATCACCTATGGGTGGGACGATTAGACAATCTATAAGAACTTCGAAATTGACTAACAATGAAACCGATTATGAGGCCATGATTGGAGGTCTCGAACTGGCCAAAAGCCTGGGAGCAGAGGTCATCGAAGAAACATGCGACTCTCTTCTAGTTATAAACCAAGTGAACGGAAGTTTCGAGGTTCGAGAAGATAAGATGCAAAGATACTTAAACAAGATTCAAGTTATGTTGCACTGCTTCAAAAAATGGACCCTAATCCATGTACCTCGAGAACAAAACAGCGAGGCAGATGCGCTCGCAAACTTGGAATCGTCTGTCGAAGAGGATGACATACTCTCGGGGATTGTTGTGGAGCTATCTAATTCGGCGATCGAAGAAGGTCATGCTAAAGTCAACTCAACAATCCTAACATGGGATTGTAGGAACAAGTACATTGACTACTTGAAACATGGGAAGCTCCCCACGGACCCAAAGGAATCGAGGGCCCTTCGAGCTAAGGCAGCCCGATTTTCACTCGACGAGAATAGAACATTGTACAGTAGGAGCTTCGACGGGCCACTAGCAGTATGTTTGGGACCGGGGGACACCGACTATGTGCTACGAGAAATCCACGAAGGCTCTTGTGGCAACCACTCCGGAGCCGACTCCCTGGTTCGAAAGGTAATCAGAGCAGGTTACTATTGGGATAACATGGAAAAAGACACCAAGGAATTTGTTCGAAGATGTGACAAATGCCTAAGATTTGCACCGATGATTCATTAACCCGATGAACAACTGCACTCGGCCCTGTCCCCGTGGCCATTCATGAAAAGGAGAATGGATATCGTTGGTCCCCTACCAACGGTGCCAGGTAAAGCTATATTTATCTTATTTATGACTGAATACTTCTCAAAATGGGTAGAAGCGCATGCCTTCGAGATGATAAGAGAAAAGGAAGTCATCGACTTCATATGGGACCACATCGTTTACCGATTTGGGATCCCCTCCGGGATCACATGTGACAATGGGAAGCAGCTCATCGGCAGCAAAGTGACGAAGATCCTCGAGGATCATAAAATCAAAAGGATCCTATCAACGCCCTACCACCCAAGCACAAACGGTCAGTCCAAGTCCACGAACAAAACTGTCATTCGAAACCTGAAGAAGAGGTTAGAGAATGCAAAGGGAAAATGGAGAGAAGTGCTTCCCGAAGTACTATGAGCATATCGAACAACTTCAAAGTCAAGCATAGGGGAGACCCCGTTCTCTTGGTCGCTAGTTCTCTTGGTCGCTAAAAACAAAGGATCGAAAGATACTACAACAGGAGAACAAACCTTCGATACTTTGGAGTTGGGGACTTAGTTCTAAGGAAAGTCATTCTCAACACTCGAAACCCAAATGAAGGAAAGCTAGGCCCTAGCTGGGAAGGACCATACCGTGTCCTCGGACTAGTAGTCAAAGGATCCTACAAACTTAGCACCATGGAAGGCGAGCAACTGCCAAGCAATTGGAACATATAAATGCTCAAACGCTATTATTGCTAAGGTATATCCTTCCCTTTTCATTTGTATGTTCCACACTAACCTTTCACAGATGTTCGATTGAGAGAAATTGGGGCACCCGTCGATTCGAAGACCTTGGGTTTTAAAGCATGCGTTGCACTCTTTTTCACTTAGATTGGGTTTTATCCCAAATGGGTTTTACCGGCAAGGTTTTTAACGAGGCAACACCTATATGCTACGTAAGGAAAACTCAACAAGTATTCAAGGCTTCTTTTCAGTCAACCTCGATTATTGGGGGTATCACCCTCGGAGGTTACTCTTTCAAAGAAAGTAAGTTATGCTGAAGAAGTCCTCGATAGATCAATGTTGTAATGGACCAAACGGTCAAACAAACCGTGTCCATGTAGAATAGTCAAGCCCCCGAAGGCAAAAAGCATGTACGCATGTATTGGGCATTCAAAGAAGCATTCCTATTCATCAAAATACTTTATGCCTCAAAAGAAGTTTACTATTCTCGCATGAAATGGCTCAAGGGCCAAATACTCTCAAACACTCAAAGACTATCATCGACAGTTAGCTCATCGAATCGTCAAAGACTCAAACCTGTAAGACCTCACTGAGGCAGCATCGAATCTGTAAGACCTCAATGAGGTAACTTCAATTGCGAGCTCGTAAGGCCTCACTGAGGCAACATCAAATCTGTAAGACCTCAACAAGGCACGCCCAAATTACAAGACCTTAAAAAGGCATAACCCCAATATTACGGCGAAGGCTATATATCCGAACTTGTAAGACCCCTAAAAAGGCATACCCTCGATATAGACGCTGAGGTTATCTCACTCGGGGACTAAAGGCTACGGCCGAACATAAAGACTACTGTCATATCAAAAGGCTACGACCGAATTAACGCGGCTCAGGGACGTCCGACCGCCGCCATAAAACGAAAGGCCTTCAAATAAGTTGAAAATATTTCGAAAAGAATCGGTTAATCAGGCTACCCTCGGCATAAGCAAAGGAGTTTCGATAATATCAGCTCCAAATAGTGAAAAGGCTTCAAAACAATTAGCCTTCAACGAAAGGCTTCGAAAAATCAGCTTTCGAGAAAACCACACAAGGTACTCAATTATCGTTTCCTATCGACTTATAATCGAGGTTCTTATTCGATTATCAAAGAGTCGGATGAACACAAAACATGCTAAGGCATAACCCAAATTTTAAAAGTCTTTAGCCAAAATGGGGGAATACTACAGCCATATTAGAGGTCGAATTGACCCAATCTGAAGAGCCTAAGGGCCAATCTAAAGAGCTTAAGGGCCAATTTCTAAGACCTCAATGAGGCAAAAACACATTTGTAAAACCTTAAAAGGGCATAACCCTGATATCGAGGCCAAGGCCATAATATCAAACTTATAAGACCCCTAAAAGGGCATACCTCGATAGGAAGGACGAGGTCATCTCGCTCGAGGACTAATCATAAGACCTCGATGAGGTAAAATCAAGCTTACAAAGCCTTGACGACAAGCATAAGAATTTATTCCAAAAAAGCAGAGGAAAGATAGGAAGTAACAACAAGCAAAGATTCTTTCATATATATAAATGTTCACGAAACATATTCACAAAGCTCACACTTGGAGCCATTACACAAAAGAGAAAAAAATAGAGGCCTAGTCTACTGTCGGGATCACTTGATCGAATGAAGTCCCTTCAGGAATAGTGCCCTCAACGGTTTGTCCCTCGACCTCCTGGTCGTCAGCGGTTTCCTCCCCCTCGGGGACTTTTCCTTCATCTTTATCATCTTCTGAGCCACTGGCCGAATCATCACCGGAAGTAAGCAGAGCTTCCGTTTCCTGTTCTAGGGCCCTCACTCTTCTGATCTCGGCAGATAGATCGAAGCCTCTGATGTGTGCTTCCTCGAGAGCCTACCTCCAAGATCTTAGCCGAGCATGATCAAGGGCTCGAATCAGCTTGAGCTCAGCCTCTTCAGATATCCTCTTGGCTCGAGCATTGGCCGCAACAACATCTTCCCGATACGAGGATATAAGTGCGTCGGTTTTGGTCTTGGCCGTGGATAGCGCGGCGGCCGATTCAGCATGGAGACCTTATAATTATTGTTTTCTGCCCTTACATCTTGAAGTTGACGCTCAGCCGAGGTCAGCTTCTCTCGGAGAGAATCCCTCTCGGAGGCCATTTCATCCATGCGCCGCTTGAGCCCGAGGATCTCAGTATCCTTGGCTCTAAGCCTTTCCTGCATTAGGCCATCTTTCTGCTTAAGCTGCAAAAATCAAGTTAAGACATTAAATGATAATGTTGAACAAACACAAAAATAAACATATGAATACTGCACTACCTTCTCGTCGAGATTAACCCGCTCTCGAGACACCGTCTCAAGCGTGCTCGAAGGCCATGTAAGTCCTCCTCCTTTTTGGAAAAAAGAGCTTTGAACTCCTCCGCCTCCGATGAGAGTCTCCTACACTCCTCCTCATAGTGGGTCAACTCGGATTGAGACTTAGCGGAGGCCTGATTATAAAGCACTATGGCCCAAAATCATAAAGGAAAGAAATCATAAAAATAAGGGTCAAAAACCCAAGGCATAGTCGTCGAAATATTACCTATTTGCAGAGCTTATCGGCTTCCTCAAAGATGAGCGAGGCATTAGGGTCAGGGATTTCTTCGACAAATTATCCCTCGAACGCATCCTTATCCCTGAGGGATGCCCCCGCATCGGGGTTCTTCATATTTCGGCATCCCGTATCTCCCTAGAAGAGAATGTCGGACCCGACAGAGAGTCATCTATATTAACAACCCCGGCTGGATCGATCAGGGTCTCCTCTTGCCTACGAGGAGCTTCAAAAATTGGCTCCACGAGTCCAGCTGCCGAATTCCCCTCAGCTCGAGAAATATCTTGGCTGTCGACCGGCTCAAGGACTTCATCTAACCCAACCTCGATGATATCTTCAGCCCGAGGTGGGGCAACATCAACATTTTTTTTTCCAGAAGCCTTCGACTTAGCAAGCTTCAAAGCAGTCGTGCTTCCTCTTCCCTTAAGAACTAGCGGGCGGTCATCTCTCTCTTCGCCCTCAGCTCGAAGGGCCTCTGCCACTTCTTGAGTTAAGGCCGCTGAATTGACCTTAGACTTGTGGACTTTAGCCTTCTTCGGCTTCGAGGCTCAATCGGTGATTTCCCCTTTCTCTTCTTTTCCCTGATGGGTTTTTGGGTATCTGCTTCCCCGGGCGGGGTTCCCTCATCAAAAAGGCCACTCCTAGGCCTAAATAAGCACAAAATATAAACACTAAAAGTGAGAATACATTCAAGGGATATCTTCTTCAGGGAATTCAAGTACGGTGGAAGTAAAATCTCACTGTGGTTTTTGGCCTCCCATCGGGTCTTGGATAGATCGCGCCACACGCGATTAACATATGGGCAAGTCAAATCGAGTTGACGGACCCAGCCCGGGAGATCCTTGACCGCGTTAGGATACCACTCAATAGCTGCTTCATCGAAGGAAGTTAGTTCGAAGAGAAGATGGTCTAAAAGAGTGAGAAAGTATTCAATTAACATGTTCACTTACGATTCATGTTCCATTCCTCGGGGAATGACATCCTTTTAGCAGGTATCAGATCCGAGTTCCTAACTCGGACAAAGCGGCTCATCCGTCATTTGTCCTTGTCCTCGTCGATGCTGGCAAAGAGGACCTTCAAAGCCCGATGCTTTAGCTTAATCAGGCCACCTTGATAAAGTCGGGGGATGTACATTCTAATCAAATGGTTGAGGGTAAAAGGCATCCCCTTGACCATGTTCGAAAAATAACTAATCATATAAATAATGCACCAGAATGATGGGTAGATCTGCCCGAGTGTCACCCGATATTGCTTGGAGAAATCGAGGATTACGGGGTTTATCGATAGCGAAGAGGGTTCTACCGGACCTAGGGTAAAAGGATATGTATTGTTATATCTTCCTCACGAGATAACCGGCTTTGGTCTACGAGATAACCGGCTTTATGTGTTGTTATGTCTTCCTCATGAGAAGTGATTTCCACTTTTACCCCGTCCCCCCAGCGGCAGTCAGCCCTTACTTTCTCAGTGACAGTTACTAGGCTGATATATCGGGACATAGGTTCGCATCGCCCCAGTTTTGAGGAAGGTTTGTTGACCTTGAAATCGGAAGACGTTTCACAAGGTCCTGAGATTCACTCCTTAATGCGAGGAGGCACTATTGCTTTGCATTTTGACGAGCATGACGGTGAAGAAGTTTCTCCCTTTTGGGGAGCAGTCTTTGAAGTCTTTGTCATTCTTGCTACAAAAATCTTAGAAGATGAGGAATAAAATGTTCGAAAGATGAACACGAGAGGGAAGCAATCGAAAGAGTTGATTAGAGCTATGAAGATATTGTGAAAAGTTAAGGTTCAAGAAATGAAGGATTGGGGTATTTGTAGGAGAGAGTTAGGCGTATTAAAGAAGGTAAAAGGCTGGCCAACCGCCGTTTTCATACTATGACATTTCAAGAATCGTGCAGGCGTGACTCTTGCATATCCTTTCTGTCACAGCAATCACTGACTTCACGTGACAGACGTCATGATGTGGACATCGAAGAGTCGGAGGTTTCAAATTGTTTTTTATCATTTCATTCTAAGAAACATGGGGACTATCTGTATATGGTCGATATTGGGGACTCCAATATCGAGGTCTCTGAAGCATGCCAAGCCCGACCTCGATATGGGGGAAGTAGAAAATGAAGTTTGACCTCGAGGTGCATGCCTCAAGAAAGCATATCGGGGACTCATCTCAGCATACCTCGAGGCAGTATGAAAATTGATGACCATCATGGAAAGGCGGGAAATTCCCAAGGGCACGTGGTTAGAGCTGACAAGGTGTGCAAGAATAGTACAAGTCCGTACTGAGTCACTATACAGCTGTACCCGTAGCTTTTCCTTGTCATGATTGGAAATGTACTATGTTGGGATTCTTCCCCTCCTATATAAAGGGGACCCCTGTCATTTTGTAAAGATGGATGAATATTGAATACGACAGAACATTCTCTGGTTTTCTTGCATAAACGTGCTCAATAATTACTCTATAGATTCATTACTCTTTATTTATTGTCTTCATTAATTGTTCTTCATTTATTGCCCATCATTAGTCGTAAAAGGCTATCCCCGAGGCCCCCAATATCATTGTTTCTTCATCAATTGCTCATTATTAACTGCCCTAGCTAGACCTCGAGGCCCCCCTATTCCAGCCAACTCGAGGCCCATCTCTATGACAACATTGCTTTGCGTATCTTACTTTTCTAAATCACACTTAGCACTTCCTATCTAATAACTAGTATTAAGATAAACCACATATTTTTAGAACTACAAAATCAAGTATAAGTGTTAATACCATTTTCAAGGTAAACAATCCGGAAGATGAATTTTTGCCTATGAACTACAATTGTTACATTATTTACAGGAAACGGAATGGACATCACATTGACGAAGGTAAAAGGCATGGAAGATTTTCTGAGAGGTCGATATTTTCCAAGTTTTTGTCGGGTGAGTGACTTAACTAGCGCGGATTTTAGGCTATTATCGACTGAGACGCGACAAACCCCTCGAGCTCGGGGACTCATACTCTAACACATTTGAAGACCTTGAAGGCCTCATACTTTATCAAATTCGCACAGTTTGTCCAAATGTTTACACAATTGGACCAGTTCATGACAATCTAAAGGCTAGACTTGCAAAAAAATGTACCTCTTAAAATAGTTTGTGGCAAGAAGATGAAAGTTGCATTAATTGGCTCGACACGCAGCCACCAAAATCTGTTTGTTTACCTTGAAAATGGTATTAATGACTATATTTGATTTGTGGTTCTAAAAATATGTGATTTATTCTAATACTAGTTGTTAGGTAAGAAAATGCTAAGTGCAAGTAATAGAGAAATGATAAGCAAACCAGTATGGTCACAAGACTGGGGACCTCGAGCTCAGTTGTATCGGGACTCGAGGGTAGCCTACGGTAGTTGTTAATGAGAAATAAGTGAAGAACAATAAATAAATGCCACAAATGAAAAGCAATAAATCTATAGAGTAATTTCTGAGTGCGTTTATGCAAGAAAAGCAGAGAATGTTCTATTGTATTGAATATTCATGTGTGTTACAAAATGACAGGGGTCCCCTTTATATAAGAGGGAGGAATCACAACATAGTACATGTCTAATCATGACAAGAAAATGCTATTGGTACAACTGTATAATGGCTCAGTACGGACTTGTACTATTCTTGTAGACCTTGTCAGCTCTAACCACGTGCCATTGGGAATTTCTCGCCTTTTCATGACGGTCATTGATTTTCATATTGCCTAGAGGCATGCTGTGATGAGTCCTCGATATGCTCTCTTGAGGGGAGTACTTTGGAGTCGAGCCTCAGATTGTGCTTCGAGCCCCTCGAAACCGGGCTTGGGATGTCATAGAGGCTCTAAAATCAGACTTCCCCAATTTTGGCCGTATACAGATAGTCCCCGCATTTCTTATAGTGAAATGATAAGAAACAATTTTGAATTCTTGGCTCTTCGATATCTCCACCATGACGTCATCCACGTGAGGTCAATAAATGATGTGACAGAAAGGTTTCACAGAGCACGGTTCTCGAAAAGCCTCCAAACTGCTATTTGCCGCCCTTTCAACTCCTCCAATACGCTTAGAGAACCTCTATAAATATTCCAACCCTTCTTTTTTCAAATTTTCATCCTTTGCAACATCTTCAAATCCCTATATAACAACTTCTACTTTCATCCCTTCTCTGCGTTAATCTCTTAGCCAGTTTTCTTCTTTTTATTCTGAAATTTTAACACAGTCATGGCCAAAACTTCTAAGACGGTCCCTCAAAAAGAGGAAACCCCTTCTTCTTCATGCTCGTCTAAGAGCAAAATGGCAGTTCCCCTTCGTGTTGAGGAGTGCCTCCCCGGACCCTGTGAAACGTCATCTGATTTTAAGGTTGATAAATCTTCTTCGGTAGCGGACCGATGCGAGCCCACGTCTCGATATGTTAGTCCAGTAACCGATATTGAAAAGGCGAAGGTTGATTTCCATTGGGAGAGAGCAGTGCAAGTGAAGATCCACTCATCTGAAGGAGATATAGCCATGTATAGAGCTGGTTGGGCCATTCCTTGGCTGAGAGAAGGTAACTGGAAGATATTCATTCATGTCACAGATTAATTTTGATGTTGGGAAATGCTTATCCAATTCCTTTTTTCCCTGAATCCGAGTCCAAGTAACTTCACATATATGTTATATTTTTTAGTCAAAAATTCCCGTGAGAGTCTTAATATCCTCCCACTTGAAGTTCTTGAACACTTTCCTAATTTCAGGGGCAGCACACCTTGTTGTGATATTAGAAAAAGCATAGCCCGAACAGTTCTCGGTCCTAAAATCCATTTGTGAGACGTCGAAAAATACTCCAAAGGGAATAGGCACCGTTTAAAAGATGCTATTGATGCTCAGAAGGAGTTGGGGGGGGGGNCCGATGCAAATCCCGGAGGGAGACCCTCGAGGAGATTCATGATAAAGGCTTTGATCTCTCGGAGGAGATAGAGCAGGCTAAGGCGGACGCGATTAATGCCAAGTTCCTCCTTTCTACCGTCGATGAAGCCGATGTTGAAGATGAAGGGGAAGAAGCTAATGAGGATGCTAGTCCCGAGGTGGTTGATGAAGGCAAACTCCCCGAGAGGGAAAAGACGAAGTCCCTAATGATAATGATAGACTAGGTTTTCTTTCGGTAAAAGGCTCCCTATGGGAGTGATGTAAATGTTCCTTTGTACCACTATTTATATAAAGAGATCTTTCGTCTTGTTTGCATAAACTTTCATCTTGCCTTTGTCTTTGCTTTTGTGGTTTGAACTTTTGATGCTTGCCGTTGATGTCTTATAAGCTTGATTTTTCCTCATCGAGGTCTTATGATTAGTCCCCGATCGAGATGACCTTAGCCTTCATATCGAGTGTATGCCCTTTTAGGGGTCTTATAACTTCGATATTATGGCCTTGGCCTTGATATCGGGGCTATGCCCTTTTAAGGTTTTACAAATGTGGTGTTTCCTCATTGAGGTCTTACAAATTTGCCCTTAGGCTCTTTAGATTGGGTCGATTCGACCTTTAATATGGCTATAATTTTCCCTCATTTTGGATAAAGACTTTTAAAGTTTTGGTTATGCCTTGGCATGTTTTGTTTTCGTCCGACTCTTTGATGGCTCGAATAAGAACCTCTATTATAAGTGGATGTGCGACGATAATTGAGTGCCTTGTGAGGTTTTCTCGAAGGCTGATGTTTCGAAGCCTTTTTATTGAAGTATGATTGTTTCGAAGACTTTTCATTGTTCGGAGCTGATGTTATGGAAGCTCCTTTGCTTATGCCGAGGATAGCCTGATTAACCGGTTCTTTTCAAAATATTTTCGAAGTATTTGAAGGCTTTTAGTTTTATGGTGGTAATCGGATGTCTCTGAGCCGCGTTAATTCGACCGTAGTCTTTATGTTTGGCCGTAGCCTTTAGTCCCCGGGTGAGATGACCTCGGCGTATACATCAAGGGTATGCCTTTTTAGGGGTCTTACAAGTTCGAATATATAGCCTTGGCCGTAATATCGGGGTTATGACTTTTTAAGGTCTTGTAAATTTGGGCATGCCTCGTTGAGGTATTACAGATTCGATGCTGCCTCGGTGAGGTCTTACAGATTCGATGTTGCCTCATCAAGGTCTTACTAGTTTGAGGTCTTACTAGCTTGATGTTTCCTCGTTGAGGTCTTACTAGCTTGAAGTTTCCTCATTGAGGTCTTACTAGCTTGAAGTTGCCTCGTTGAGGTCTCACTAGCTTGAAGTTTCTTCATTGAGGTCTTACTAGCTTGAAGTTGCCTCGTTGAGGTCTTACTAGCTCTAGGTTTCCTTGTTGAGGTCTTACAGATTCAATGTTGCCTCATCGAGGTCTTACTGGTTCGAGTCTTTGAAGACTCGATGAGCTAACTGTTGATGATGGTCCTCGAGTGTTCGAGAGTATTTGGCCCTTGAGCCGTTTCATGAGAATAGTAAACTTCGTTTGAGGTACAAAGTATTTTGATGAATAAGAATGCTTCTTTGAATATTTGATACATGTGTACATTTTTTTTGCCTTCGGAGGCTCGACTATTCTACATGGACACGGTTCATTTGATTGTTTGGTCCATTACAACATTGGTCTGTCGAGGCCTTCTTCGGCATAACTTGCTTTCTTCAAAAGGGTAACCTCCAAGGGTGATGCCCCCCAATATTCGAGGTTGATTGAAAAGAAACCTTGAATATTTGTTGAGTTTCCTTAGGTAGCATATAGGTGTTCCCTCGTTAAAAACCTTGCCGGTAAAACCCATTTGGAAAAAACCTCGATCTAAGGGAAAAAGAGTGCAACGCATACTTTAAAACCCAAGGTCTTCGAGTTGACGGATGCCCCGATTTCTCAATCGAACATCTGCAAAAGGTCAGTGTGGAACATACAAATGAAAAGGGAGAAGGTTATACCTTAGAAATAATAGCGTTTTAGCATTGATATGTTCCAATTGCTTGGCAGTTGCTCGCCTTCCATGGTGCTAAGTTTGTAGGATCCTTTTCCTAATACTCCGAGGACACGGTACGGTCCTTCCCAGCTAGGGCCTAGTTTCCGTTCGTTTGGGTTTCGAGTGTTGAGGGTGACTTTCCTTATAACTAAGTCCCCGAACCTGAAGTATCGGAGGTTTGTTCCTTTATTGTAGTATCTTTCAATCCTTTGCTTTTGAGCGACCATTCGGACTAACGCGACTTCGTGCTTTTCATCCAGTAACTCGAGGACGGTGTTCATGGCCTCGTTGTTTGAGTCCTCAGAGGCGTACTGGAATCTGGCACTTGGTTCTCCAACCTCGACCGGTATCAATGCCTTGGACCCATATACCATAGTACTTTGGGCAACACTTCTCACCATTTTCCCTTTGCATTCTCTAACCTCTTCTTCGGGTTTCAAATGATAGTTTTGTTCGTGGACTCGGCCTGACTGTTCGTGCTTGGGTGGTAGGGCGTTGATAGGATTCTTTTGATTTTATAATCCTTGAGGAACTTTGTCACTTTGCTACCGATGAACTGCTTCCCATTGTCACGTGTGATCTCGGAGGGGATCCCGAATTGACAGACGATGTGGTCCCAATATGAAGTCGATGACTTCATTTTCTCTTATCTTCTCGAAGGCCTGTGCTTCTACCCATTTGGAGAAGTAGTCAGTCATAAATAATATAAATGTAATTTTACCTGGCGTTGTTGGTAGGGGACCGACAATATCCATTCCCCATTTCATAAATGGCCATGGGGACATGACCGAGTGCAGTTGTTCACCGACTTGATGAATCATCGGTGCAAATCTTTGGCATTTGTCACATCTTCGAACAAATCCCTTGGTTTCTTTTTCCATGCTATCCCAATAGTAACCTGCTCTAATTACCTTTCGAACCAGGGAGTCGGCTCTGGAGTGGTTGCCACAACAGCTTTTGTGGATTTCTCGTAGCACATAGTCGGTTTCCCCCGGTCCCAAGCATACTGCCAGTGGTCCGTCGAAGGTCCTTCTGTACAGTGTTCCATTCTCGTCGAGTGAAAATCGGGCTGCCTTAGCTCGAAGGGCCCTCAATTCCTTTGGATCCGTGGGGAGCTTCCCATGTTTCAAGTAGTCAATGTACTTGTTCCTCCAATCCCATGTTAGGCTTGTTGAGTTGACTTCAACATGACCTTCTTGGATCGCCAGTTTGGTTAGTTGTACAACAGTTCCCAGGAGTATGTCATCTTCTTCGATAGACGATCCCAAGTTTGCGAGTGCATCTGCCTCGCTATTTGTTCTTGAGGTATATGGATCAGGGTCCATTCTTTGAAGCGATGCAACGTAACTTGAAGCTTGTCTAAGTATCATTGCATCCTATCCTCTCGAACTTCGAAGCTTTCATTCACTTGGTTTACAACTAGAAGAGAGTCGCATTTTTCTTCAATGACCTCTGCCCCTAGGCCTTTGGTCAGTTTGAGACCTGCAATCATAGCCTCATACTTGGCCTCATTGTTAGTCAACTTCGAAGTTTTTATAGATTGTCTAATTGTGCCACCCGTAGGTGGTTTTAGAACTACACCAAGACCAGACCCTTTCACGTTCGAGGCACCGTCAGTAAAAAAGGTCCACACCCCCCGATGACGTGCCCGCCTTCAACAATAGTTCTTTCTCTACCTCAGGCACGAGGGCAGGGGTAAAATCGGCCATGAAGTCCGCCAAAATTTGAGACTTTATAGCCGTTCGGGGTTGGTACTCGATGTCGTACCCCCAAGTTCGATGGACCATTTGGCCAATCGGCCCGATAATTCAGGCTTATGCAAAATGTTTCGAAGAGGGTACATAGTCAGAACATATATACGATGGCATTGAAAATACGGTTTCAGCTTACGAGATGTACTTATTCACACAAGAGCTAATTTTTCTAAGTGTGGATACCTGGTTTGAGCATCTCCCAGGGTCCGACTTACGTAATAGACAGGGAATTGCATACCTTGTTCCTCTCAAACTACAACACCACTTACTGCCACTTCGGACACGACCAAATTTAAGTACAGTGTTTCGTCCTCCTTTGGGGTATGGAGCAAGGGTGGGCTCGAGAGATACCCATTCAATTCTTCCAAGGCGTGTTGGCATTCCGGGGCCACTCGAAATTGTTTTTCTTCTTGATTAGGGACAAGAAGTGGTGGCTCCGATCTGATGACCTCAAGATGAATCGACCTAGGGTCGCTATCCGCCCGGTCAGCCGTTTTACCGCTTTCACGTTGTTTACACGGTGGTTTCCTCGATTGCCTGGATTTTGTCCGGATTGATCTCGATTCCCCGGTTCGACACCATGAAACCCAAAAATTTTTCCAATCCAACTTCGAAGGCACACTTCTCGGGGTTGAGCTTCATGTTGTACCTTCTAAGGATGTCGAATGTGACCTGCAAATGAGTCAAATGGTCCTCTGCGCCCAGGGACTTAACTAGCATGTCGTCAATGTAAACTTTCATAGATTTGCTTATTTGATGCTAGAACATCTTATTAACTAGGCGTTGATATGTGGCTCCCACATTTTTTAGCCCGAAGGGCATGACATTATAATAATATGTACCATACTTCGTGACGAATGAAGTCTTTTCCTGGTCCTCCTGGTTCATTCGGATTTGACTGTACCCTGAGTAGGCGTCGAGAAATGTAAGGATCTCGTGGCCGGCCATGCCATCGATCAAGCGATCGATGTTGGGAAATGGGAATGGGTCTTTTGAGAAAACTTGTTACCCCATTTTCGAATGCATGCTTTACCTCGGACTGAAGCTTGATAAAGCTCTTCGACTGTTTACTTCATCACCCTTGATCAACTTCTCATCAATCGCTCGTTCCTCGGGTTCAACTGAGGGTGTAGAATGGTTTCTATTTGTCTATGTGCCCGTTCCTCGGGATCAACTACTTTTATTTGGAGTTCTCCGAGGCGGAAGGTGTCGACGTTGGTGCCATGTCATGTACCGCAAACATCCCCTTTGCTGCATGCTGCTTTCCATACACCATTTTTACACCGTCCTTTGTTGGGAACTTCATCATTTGATGAAGAGTTGATGGCACCGACCTCATACTATGAATCCATGGCCTCCCGAATAGGGCATTGTATCTCATTTCACCTTCGATGACATAGAACATGGAATCTTGAATCTTACCGGCCACGTTGACTGGGAGGATGATTTCCCCCTTTGTTGTCTCACTCGCCATATTGAATCCGTTCAGGACTCGAGAGGCAGGTACGATTTGGTCGAGCAGCCCGAGCTGCACCACAACCCTCGACCTGATTATGTTGGCCGAGCTACCTGGATCCACGAGCACACATTTAATTTGAAACTTATTCAAAAGGAAAGAAATTACCAGTGCTTCATTATGAGGCTGAGATAAGGCCTCTATGTCTTCCTCACTGAATATGAGGGTATCCTCGGGTATATAGTCCCGAGTCCGCCTTTCCCTCGTGATGGATACTTTTGTTCTCTTGAACATGGGACCTTGTGGGACGTTGACCCCTCAGATGATCATGTGGATGATATGTTGTGGCTCCTCTGGTTCATTTTTCTGTTGGCATCTCTTTCTCGAAAGTGATTTTTGGCCCGGTCGTTGAGGAACTCTCGAAGGTGCCTTTCGTTGAACAATCTGGCTACTTCCTCTCGAAGCTGTCTGCAATCATCGGTCCTGTGCCCATGAGTGCCATGGTATTTTCACATTAATTTTGGGATCCTTTGGGAAGGATCTGATTGTATGGTCTTGGGCCACCTGGTGTCTCCGATCTTTCCTATGGCCGACACGATGCCTAAAGCGTCGACGTTGAAGTTGTACTCTTTCAAGCGAGGTGCATCATCCACTGGTCTCGAATGCCTATTGAAACCTACTTTGCTCACGAGTCTTAGGGATATTTGGCCTCGATCCATTCTTCGATCATTTCTGAGTATATTATGCCTTGAAGTATTCCTTCAATCTTCGACATATGGTCGATACCTTTCCTTGCTCGGCCTCAGCTCCCTTTCCTCATTCCTTAGTTCTTTTGCTAAAAGCCTTCTTGGATATACTAAACCCGAGGGGGATCCCAATTGGTCGTCCTCGAACCTAATTTTTGATTGGTACTTGTTGTGGACGTCCGACCAAGTTACGGTGGGATATTCGATCAAATTTTGCTTCAGCTGCTTCGAAGCTATCGAGCTTTGTTCTTTCAAGCCCTGAGTGAAGGCCTGCACTGCCCATTCATCGGAAACTGGTGGTAATTCCATTCGCTCCATCTGAAAGCAAGATACGAACTCCTTTAACATCTCGTTCTCCCTTTTATTTAATTTTGAAGACATCGTACTTTCTTGTCGCAACCTTGATGGCACCAGCATGTGCCTTTACGAAAGAGTCTGCCAACATGGAAAAAGAATCTATTGGTTTTGGGGGTAGGTTATGATACCACATCATGGCCCCCTTCGACAGTGTTTCTCCAAATTATTTCAATAAGACGAACTCGATATCGTCATCCTTCAAGTCATTCTCTTTTATACCACAAGTGTAAGTGGTAATATGCTCATTGGGGCCTGTGGCCCCGTTAAGTCATCTAGAACTTCTTCGGAATGGGATTCGGAGCCGCACTCGATGGAAATGGTTTCTGCGCGAACTTCTTCGAATCTACCCCCTTCAAAATCGGAGGTGCACCCGGGATTTGATCGACCCTCGAGTCATAGGTTCTTACTTTTTTGTCGTTAGCCTCTATCTTCTTTTCTCCTGATTAAATCCTTTTAGTAAGGTCCTTGAGCATTTTCATAATAGTGGGGTTTGTTCCTGACCCCTTATTGCTCGATCTTTCTGGTGCCTGTTCGACTCGAAGAGCTGCTTCCGGTACTGCCGTGCTTGGAGTTTTCTGTTGGATCTGTAGTTGAGCAATAGCCACTTACTGCGCTTGTAACATTTCAAAAATGACTTGTAGGCTAACTTCTCTTTCTTCCCGAGCCGGAGTTCTCTGCGCTTCGTGTTGGTCACCTTCGCGCATACTTTCGTCGGTATCAGAGCCTACATTGATATGCACAGCATTATGTGAGGCCACATTGACGGGGAGTGGTGTTGGTACTACCCCAGAATTTTGTGGTGGTACACCGGCGATTGGGGCTGCTGCACTGTTCTATCCATGGGATTCAAGCCCATTGTTTTCACGTGCATTTGCTGAGTTAGACATTTTTGACCTGATATCAAAGATTCTTGGGCAAGAAAAAGTGTGAAAAATAATTATATTTGATTTGTGGTTCTAAAAATATGTGATTTATTCTAATACTAGTTGTCAGGTAAGAAAACACTAAGTGTAAGTAATAGAGAAATGATAAGCAAACTAGTATGGTCACAAGACTGGGGACCTCGAGCTCGGTAGTATCGGGCCTCGAGGGTAGACTACGACAGTTGTTAATGAGCAATAAGTGAAGAACAGTAAAATAAATGCCACAAATGAAGAGTAATAAATCTATAGAGTAATTGTTGAACGCGTTTATGCAAGAAAAGCAGAGAATGCTCTATTGTATTGAATATTCATGTGTGTTACAAAATGACAGGGGTCCCCTTTATATAGGAGGGAGGAATCCCAACATAGTACATGTCTAATCATGACAAGGAAATGCTACTGGTACAGCTGTATTATGGCTGAGTACGGACTTGTACTATTCTTGCAGACCCTGTCAGCTCTAACCACGTGCCATTTGGAATTTTTCGCCTTCCTATGATAGTCATCGATTTTCATATTGCCTCGAGGCATGCTGTGATGAGTCCTCGATATGGTCTCTCGAGAGGAGTACTTCAAAGTCGAGCCTCAGCCAGTGCTTCGAGCCCCTCAAAATCGGGCTTGGGATGTCATAGAGGCTCTAAAATCGGACTTCCCCGATTTTGGTCGTATACACTGTTTTATATGTCAGTTTCGGAAGCATTGCGGGGGTGACAAGGGATGAGCTTTTAGAGTTTTGGTACGGTCTATTGAATAGAGATCAAAACTTCTTATGGGTAATGAGGGCAGACCTGATAATTGGACAAGAGGGAAAATATGAGATTACTGTGGAACTAGAGCAGGATGTTTACCCTAAAATTCGATTAACAATTGAACTTATAATGTTATTTTAAGGATATGTGATTCAATGCAATAGAAATTGATAAAAAATGAATTAAATAGATAAATTAGATAATAAAATAAATCAAACAAGTATTCTAGCCAAATCTCGACCTCGACTTGTAATAGTCTCGGGGAGTGATAATAAGAATAGCAAATATAAAGCAACTCTGATGAACAGTAAGTGAAATAGCAGGAAAATAACGAATGTATATATTCTTATCAGTGAACAATGAACCTTAAAAATGAATGAGATTCCTCTTTATATAATGGAGGAGTAATAAATAAGGTACAGTTCTAATCATAGTAGGAAATCATATTAACATCTAATTAATCGCTGCAGATCGATCCGTTCTGAGATTCACGCCACGATTCTCGACCAATCGCGGATATCTCGCCTTTTCCTTTATCAAGCCACGCCGATGTCGCTCGAAGTCTGCCTCCTTCTGTATGCAATTGAGGTCGACCTCGGGATGACTCGACGTCCTTGTTTTTAGACGTGACATTCCTATCTCGACCAAAAAATGAAATTGGGTAGCCCCGATTTCTACCATATACAGATAGTCCCCTCGTTTCTTACAGTAAAATGAAAAGAAACGACTTGAGCCTCGATTTTGTGGAGACCTCGATAGTGATGTCACCCCCGTGACGTAAGCGGTCGAGGTGACTGAAACGTCCCGTCGGTACAGTACCCCAAACTATTAATGCTTGCCAGTGGTCGGTCGGCCAGTAGCACCATCGAACCGTCACAGTGAATCTATAAATACAGGCTCTTTGGTTGAATCAAAATCTTACTTTAACCTCTACTAAGTTCTCTGAGTTTCTTACTCTCTTCATCTCTTCTATTCCACCACCCGTTGACTCAATTTTGTTAGTACCAAAAATACCAAACTTCAACTCTTTCCGCTTCCTTCTACCTGAATCAATGGCGAAAACCTCTAATACCGTCCCACAAAACTAGAAGGCTTCTTCATCTTTTTTCCGGCCGACTGGTGATAAAATGCCGGTGGAACCTCTCCCTCACGAATATGTTCCCGGTCCTTGTGTCTTAAAATCTGACTTCAAAGTCGATAATCCTCCATCGGTCCCTGGCCGATGTGAACATGTATCGAGATACATCTTCTTGATAAAGATGGGCAATCTTGAGGCTGTGAAGAGAGATTCTAACTTGGGGGCCACGACAGATCCCCGCTCCCGAAGAGGGCATTACCACTCACGTGGAGGGGTTTCTAAGTGTCTACACTTACCCCTTCACATTGGGTCGTCTTGACCCAGTTATCTTTGAGATTTGCATGAGGTACCAGATTACCCTCGCCCAGGTTCTACACTCGTTCTGGCGTATAGTATTCATGCTCCGCTTCTTTTCTAGCAAGGCAAAAGGGTTGGAATTCACTCTCAGCCATCTCATACGGTTGTATCGACCTCGAGTTTTTTGAGGATTAATCAAGATCCAACACCGATCAACGAAGTCCTTTTTTGAGAGCATCGATGAGGACAAGGACTGGGGTTGGATGGGCCGGTTTGTGCGGGTAAGGACCTGCGACCTCATCCCAGAGCTTCATTTTTTTGCTTTATGTAATGCTTTTATTTGTTATGCATCGGTTGCCTAGATGCCTCACACGGTCCCCGACCTTGAAGATTGGGTTCAGAAGTTGGCCTCGACTTCCTCCCATGCCAAGCGCTGCTGGCGTGACTTGCGAAGGGGCAGATGGCAGGCCAAGAATCATGGTAAGCTTATCATATACGCTTTCAATGCCTTTTTCTGAAACGTTTCTTTTTTACTTATACTTGACTACTTTTTATGCAGGCCTCAGGGATGTTGCTAAAATGAGGTCGGCCCCGCCTGGGGAAGAGGTGGATCCCAAGCCGGCTAAGGACAAGAAAAGGAAAAGGGCCTCACCTTTTGATACCCCAAACCCTAAGAAGAGTAAGGCTCGTAAGTCGAAGGATGACTTCGCCGCTCTATCTGTCAGCGTAGCCCAAAAGCTACGAGATGAAGAAGAGTAGGGGGAAGATGCTGGTTGTGAGTTGGTGCCCTGAAAGAGGGGAAGTGTTGGAGCTTCAAAAGTAGTGTGGTCGGTGATGGTCGAGGAAACTCACCCTCGGACCAAGGAGATCTCGGAAGGTTCTCCGAGCAAAGTCCCCGAGTCATCGGGTGCCGTTGATATTTCCTGTTGTGATGAACAAGCAGAAAGTGTGCTCGAAGGGTCCGATTCTGAGGCTCTTCAGAAGGGAGAGAGTGCCCCAACTGACTTGCTTGGGGCAATCAATATTGATTATTTTCCCCCGCCCCTGAATTTTTTGAAGGGCAATTTCGGGAGGCTCGATCTGTGAAGACCCCCGATGTGGGAACAACCCACGATGGGGAGGACATATTTTGTGGCTACCTAGCGAGGGTTGATTATGTTTCCAACCTAGATTCGACGATCATTTTTTATGAGGCCCAGTGTCTCCTAAACCAAGTAAACTTCATCCCCCTTTATTACGTTTTCTTTTATTTCCTTCTGTCTGATTTCTTTCCTTTCTCCATAGTCTATGATGCTTCATCGGGAAGCATTCACCAAATCCCAAACCGAGCTGAACTGGTGTGAGGCCGATCTCAAAAGGCTTATTGAGGAGAGAGACGCCCTCAAACACCTCTATGTGCAGAAAGAAGAAGAGATCAGCGACCTTCGAGCAGACTTGGCCCAGGCTCGTAAGGAAGAGGCCGAGCTAAATGAGCAGGTAACTATCCTTTTGAAAGAGTATGGTCTCAACCCAACTGTGAAGGCTAATACTTGAACATCTCAGTTTCAGCAAAAGCTGGAAAGGATCGAGCTGCTCCGAGGGGAAGTCGATCAAATCAAACCTCACTGTGATCGGTGGAAGGAGAACATGGATCGCCTTGTAGCGGAGAAAGAGGCTACCTTTTCCAAGCTATCATCAACCGAGGTCCAACTTCAGAGCATTAAAGATAAAATCTCAGCCCAGGCCAAAAGGATCGAGGAGCTTGAATCCGAGTTTGCTGAGGCCATGGCGGAGGTCGATAATACGAGGATCATGGACGATAAGTCCATAGCCGTGTACCTGGCCGATACCGAGGCTGCTCAAACGCATCTAAGGGAGGCTTCTGATCGAGAGATATGGAGTAATGACTTGGCGAAGTTCCAATCCCGGAGGGAGACCCTCGAGAAAATCCATGCTCGAGGTTTCGACCTCTCCAAATAGATACCTTAAGCTAAGATGCTTGAAGTCGATGCCAGGTTGTTTGTCTCCTGCCATGATGACGATGATGAAGTCAGCCAAGGCGGGTCTGATAACGACGAGGGGCCCGAAGAAGAAGTTGTCTTTGAGGGAGAAACCAACCTCGGGCATAGTTAGGATTTTATTTTTCCTTTTATTTTTTGTAAGACTCCCGTTGGTCCCTTGTACATATTTTTTCCCATATATATAAATAAATTTTCCCTTTTGAATGCCTTCTCAATTTTTATCTACAAGCATGTTTTTTTGCGTTGTAAAACTTTAGCACAATCTTATTCTTTGAACGGTGCGTTCGATATTTTGGTTTTGGGTGGCTTCCTCGAAGTCACCATAATCGAGTTCAAATAAGGTTCGAACTTGAAGCATAGGACCTTTAGGGTTTGTATCGAATAATGATGAGTCCCCTAGCCATAGTCAAGTCAGTTTTTATTTGGGCTCGTAATAGTCAAACCCTTAGGTTCGGATGGAGCGAGAACAAGATCTCGAACTCTAAGTGTATTGGCCCTTAGGCTCTTTATATAGGGACAATATGGCCTCTAAAATATGGCTATTATTTCCCTCTTTCGTCTTAAAATACTTAGTAAAAATTTCTTTATGCCTTAGCATGTATTTTTTACCCATTGGGTTTTTTTAGGGTTCCATGTCGATTGAAACCCCTCTGCTTTTTGTGCCTTTGCACATTTGTATTAAGATAATTTGATACCTCTTAAGGTTTTTCGAGGACTTGTTTTATTGAAAACTTTTTGATTATTTGTCGAGGGTAGCCTTTTTTAACCGGTTTTTCAAAGAATTCGAAGGCCTATTTTTATTGCGGGATTCGGTGAGCCGCATTAATTTGGATGTGGCCTTTGGGTATGCCTCTTGATCTTATTCCCCAATAACACTTCAAACTTGTTCGAAGTGTTAGTCCCCAAGAATGATAGCCTTGGCCTATAGATCGAGGGGTGCCTCTTTCAGGTCTTATGAATTCGAGTTTAGATAACTCGAATATGTCGATCGTCGAGTGTTCAAGGAATATTTGCGCTTGGACCTTGAGACATTTCTCACAAAATCATAAGTATGGAGCTCGTATAGTAGAAAATTTTCTTTGAGACACAAGATGTTTGATATAGAAAGCATGCTTCATGGAATAATTTATACATGCGTACATATTTTGCCATCGAGGCTCAACTAATCTATATGGACACGGTTCATTCAACCGTTTGTCCCATTACAAAGTTTCCCTATCGAGACCCTTTGACATGAAGTATTTTCCTCCAAAATATAACGTCTGAGGGTGATGCCCCTCAGTATTTGAGGTTGATTGTAAAGAAGCCTTAGATACTGTTGGATTTTCCTCAGGTAGCACATAATTGTTGCCTCGTTAAAAACCTCGCCGGAAAAACCCATTTGGGATAAAAACCGATCTAAGGGAAAAAGAGTGCAACGCGAGATCTAAAACACAAGGTCCCCATGTTGAAGAGTTTCTTGACGTCTTCGATCGAATACCTGCAATAAGTTAGTATCAAATACAAATGGAAAGGGGGAAAGTAATACCTTAGCAATAATATCGTTTGAGAAGTGATATATTCCAATTGTTTGGCAATTGTTCACCCTCCATTGTGCCAAGTTTGTAAGATCCCTTTCTGATGACATCGAGGACCCGATATGGTCCTTCCCAATTTGGGCCTAGTTTCCCTTCGTTCGAGTCTTGAGTATTGAGGGTGACTTTCCTCATAACTAAGTCCCCGATTTTGAAGTGGTGAAGGTTGGTTCTTCTGTTATAATATCTCTCGATTCTTTGCTTTTGCGCAGCCATCCGAACGAGTGCAGCTTCTTAGTTTTCATCAAATAGTTCGAGGCTAGCATTCATAGCCTCGTGATTTGATTCTTCCATTGTATGTCAAAATCTGGTGCTAGGTTCCCCGACTTCGACCGAAATAAAGGCCTTGGAGCCATGTACTAAGGAGAACAGGGTTGCCCCCGTGCTGGACTTTGATGTTGTTCGATATGCCCAAAGGATTTCGGGTAAAATTTCTCTCCACTTCCCTTTAGCGTCGTTCAATCTTTTCTTTAAGTTTTGAATGATAGTCTTGTTTGTCAATTCGTCATGTCTGTTCCCACTAGGGTGATACGACATCGATAATATCCTTTTTATTTTGTGGTCTTCGAGGAATTTCGTTACTTTGCTGCCGATAAATTATTTTCCATTGTCACACTATTTCGGCGGGTATCCCAAATCGACATATAATGTGATTCCAGATGAAGTCTATAACCTCTTTCTCTCTCACTTTCTCGAACGCCTGTGATTCAATCCATTTAGAGAAATACAGTCATAAATAAAATGAACTTAGCTTTACCTGGGGCAGTTGGCAAAGCGACGGCGATATCCATCCCCTATTTCATGAATGGCATGGGGATAGGACTGAATGAAGTTGTTCTCCAGGCTGATGGATAATCGGTGCAAACCTTTGAAATTTATCACATTTTCGAACAAACTCCTTAGTGTCTTTTTTCATGCTATCCCAGTAGTATCCTGCTCTAATGATTTTGTGAATCATTGATTCGGCGCTTGAGAGGTTCCCCCAAGTGCCTTCATGGACCTCTCGTAAAATATAATCGGTGTCTCCTAGTCCTAAACATACTGCCAATGGTCCATCGAATGTCTTTTTGTGTAATGTTCCATCTTCAGCCAATGTGAGTCGAGCAGCTTTGGTTCGTAGGGCCCTCGACTCATTAGGGTCCAATTGTAGCTTTCCATTCTTCAAATATTCAATATATTTATTCCTCCAATCCCATGTTAATCTTGTAGAGTTTATCTCATCATTACCTTCCTCGATCACGTATCTCGAGAGTTGAATGACAGTCCCCTAGCGGATCTCGTGTTCCTCGACTGATGACCCCAAATTTGCAAGCGCATCGGCCTCACTATTTTGTTCTCGAGGTACATGTTGTAAAGTCCATTCCTTGAAACGGTGCAAAGTTACCTGCATCTTGTCCAAATACCTTTGCATTCTACCCTCTCGAACTTCGAAGGTTTTGTTTACTTGGTTCACCACCAGTAAGGAGTCACATTTGGCTTCAATGACTTCTGCTCCCAAGATTTTAGCTAGCTCGAGACCTGTAATCATAGCCTTGTACTCGGCCTCATTGTTAGTCAACCTAGAAGTTTTGATAGACTACCTAATAGTGCTACCCCTGGGGGCTTCAAAATGATGCCTAGCCCAGACCCTTTCACATTCGAAGCACCGTCTGTGAAAAGGGTCCATACCCCCGATGATGTGCCCGATTTTAACAAGAGCTCCTTTTCAACTTCGGGTACGAGGGTTGGCGTGAAATCGGACACGAAGTCCGTTAAAATTTGAGACTTGATGGACGTTCAAGGTTCATACTTGATATCGTACCCACTGAGTTCGACAGCTCATTTAGCCAATCGGCCCGATAGTTCGGGCTTTTGCAATATATTACGATGTGGGTAAGTGATTAACACGCATATGGGATGACACTGAAAGTATGGTTTTAACTTTCTAGAGGCGCTTATCAGTGCAAGTGCCAATTTCTCTAAGTGTGGATATCTATTTCTGCTTCTCCTAAGGTTCGACTTACATAATAAACAAGAAATTGCGTTCCTTGCACTTCTCGAACTAGGACACCACTTACCGCGATTTTCGATACTGCCAAGTACAAGTAAAGTTTCTCATCTGCCTTTGGAGTGTGAAGTAGTGGTGGGCTCGATAGGTATCATTCTTCTTTTTGAGTAGAGAGAAAAATCTATGGCTTCGATCCGACGACCTCGAGATGAATCGGCCTAAAGAAGCTATCCATCCAGTCAACCTCTACACGACATTTACATTGTCCACGACGGTGATGTCTTCGATGGCCTTGATTTTATCGGGGTTGATCTTGATCCCCCAATTCGACACAATGAAGCCCAGGAATTTGCCCAAACCGACCCCAAAAGCACATTTCTCGGGGTTGAGCTTCATGTTGTATTTCCCAAAATCTCGAACATTTCCTGCAAATGAGTTAAATGGTCCTCTGCGCGTAGGGACTTAACTAGCATGTCATTGATATAAACTTTCATTGACTTACCTATTTTTCCTTCAAACATTTTATTTACTAGGCGTTGATAGGTAGCTCCTGCATTTTTTAGCCTGAAGGGCATTACATTATAACAATATGTTCCATACTTGGTGATAAATGAAGTCTTTTCCTGGTCTTCAGGGTTTATTTGAATTTGGTTGTACTAGTAATCGGCATCGAGAAAGGTAAGGATCTCGTGGCTAGTAGTGGCGTCGATCATGCGATCGATGTTAGGAAGTGGAAAAGAATCTTTGGGGCATGCCTTGTTTAAATCTTTATAATCTACACACATTCTAAGTTTGTTCCCTTTCTTAGGGACTATGACTATATTGGCTAACCATTTGAGATATTTCACCTCCCGAATGGACCCTATTTTGAGAACTTTAGTTACCTCGTCCTTTATGAATGCGTGCTTTACCTCGGACTGGGGTCTTCTCTTTTGCTTCACCGGTTTGAACCTAGGGCCAAGGCTTAGTTGATGCGTTGTTATCTCCGGTGGGATCCCTGTCATGTCTAAATGGGACCAAGCAAAACAATCTATGTTATCAATAAGAAATTGAATAAGTTTTTTTCCTGATTTCGGGGATTAATCCCGTTCCCAGGTATACCTTTCGCTCGGGAAGGTACTCAATAAATATAACCTATTCAAGCTCTTCGACCGTTGATTTGGTGGTGTCAAAATCTTCGGGAACAATAAAAGTTTGAGGGGTTAGAAAATCATCTTCTTCTTCTTCTATATCATGTTTCCCCGATTCTGTCAAGGCTGGTGTGATTGCTATTTGGCTTCTTGTTTTCCTTTGATGCTCGACCTTTCCAAGGTTGATCAACCGCAAACATTTCCTTTGCAGCATGCTACTTCCCATATACTGTCTTTACACCGTCCGACGTCGAGAATTTCATCATTTGGTGGAAAGTCGAAGGGACTGTCCTCATATTGTGGATCTAAGGCCTTCCGAGTAGGGCATTGTACCTCATGTTGTCCTCGATCACGTGGAACTTGGTATTTTGAATGGTTCCAGCCACATTTGCCTATAGAATAATCTCCGCTTTAGTTGTTTCACTGGCCATATTGAAGTCGTTTAAGACCCGAGCTGCGGGCACGATTTGATCTTGTAGGCCTAGTTGCTCCACGACCCTCGATCGGATGATATTTGCCACTACCTGGATCCACTAAAACACACTTAACTTGAACTTTATTTAATAAGATAGAAATTACCAGAGCGTCGTTGTGGGGCTGAGAAATGCCTTCTGCTTCTTTGTCGTTGAATGAAAAGGAGCCTTCGGGCATATAATCTTGGGTTCATTTTTCCCTAGTGATTGATACCTTAGTGAGTTTGAATATGGGTCCCTGTGGAATGTCGACCCCACTAACGATCATATGAATGACATGTTAGGGTTCCTCCTGTTCATTTATCCTATTGGCGTCCCTTTCTCTTAAATGATTCTTAGCTCGATGGCTAAGGAACTCTCGAAGGTGGCCCTCATTGAATAGACGAGCTACCTTCTCCCTTAATTGCCTGCAATCCTCGGTCCTGTGACCATGCGTGCCATGATACTTGCACATCAAATTTAGGTTTCTTTGGGAAGGATCGGTCTGTATGAGTCTGGGCCACCTAGTATCTTTGATCCTTCCGATTGCCGATACAATGCCCAATGCGTCGATGCTAAATTTATATTCCGATAACTGAGGTGCCTCTATGGTATCGGCATGCTTATCAAAACCACTTTTGCTCATAAGTTCCTGAGAGTTCTGTCCTCGATCATTACGTGTGATGACCCAAATGGTCATTTTATGAATTTAGACTCCATTCTAGGCTTATTAGCCTTAAAAGACTAATTTTAATTACCTTTAGTTGCGTGCGCAGTCTGGGCGTGAATCCGGAAAGCTTTTACGTGAAAATATGAGAAACAGAATTCTAGAGTTAAAATTTAATTTATAGTTGACTTTGGTCAACATTTTGAGTAAACGGACCCGGATCTGTGCTCCGGCGATCCTGGGAGGTCAGCAATAAAATATGGGACTTGGACTTATGCCCGAAACTGAATTCTGGTCTCTAGCCTTAGAAAATAACTTTTTGAAGAAAATTGTTGTGCTGGATTTTACAGGAAATAAAGAAATTAAATAATGTTTGAAATTATTGGTATCGGGCTCGTATTTTGGTTCCGGAGCCTGGAACAAGTTTTTTGTGATATTTAAGTCTTATACGTGAAGATTGATGAGAATCGGAGTTGAATTGACGTGATTTTGACGTCCGATTGAAAAGTTGGAAATTTGAGTGTTCTTGAGGAAATCTTGAGTTTTAAGGTTAAATTTGTAGTTTTTGATGTTATATCGATGATTTGATCGCACGAGCAAGTCCGTATGATATTTTTAGACTTGCGTGCATGTTTGTTTTGGAGCCCCGAGGGCTCGGGTGAGTTTCGGTAGGCTACAGAGTGTTTAGACTTGGAACAATTTCACTCAGCTAAAATCGGGTGTTGGCAGGCCTATGATCTCGCAATTGCGAGATCAGGTTTTGCAAATGCGAAGTCCTGGGCCAGCGTCTGATCTCGCAAATGCGAGATTCTGGTCGCAAATGCGGAATCCCTCGGAAGTCGCAAATGCGACAATTTCATCGCATTTGCGATGGTTGCTGGAATTTGAAGGGTTCGCAATTACAAACCTCTGATCGCAAATGCGAGATCCGCAACCTGTTAAAACCGATTTCAGACGGAATTTTCACCTCTTTTTCAATTCTCTAAAACCCTAAACCTCCATAGGAAATTTTCCAAAGACCCAAACTTCTCCAAATCATTGGTAAGTGATCTCTAACTAATTCCTTTCAATCCTTAATAACTTTTAACAAGATTTCAACCAAAAATCTAGAGTTTTCATGGTTAAATTGGGGGTTTTGGGTAGAACTTAGGAATTTCAAAAATTGGAAATCTAGACCTCGAATTG
The DNA here is from genome assembly GCA_005239525.1 of Nicotiana knightiana. Taxonomy (NCBI): domain Eukaryota; kingdom Viridiplantae; phylum Streptophyta; class Magnoliopsida; order Solanales; family Solanaceae; genus Nicotiana; species Nicotiana knightiana. The sequence goes on from ML419514.1 coordinate 145,615, forward strand.
AGGTCGAATTCCAAAACCAATTGTATATCCAGACTCGGGGGAGAATGGGTAAACGGATTTTTGTCCGAACCTCATTTTTAGACCAAGCGGGCCCGGGTCAATTTTCATATTTTGATAAGAAAACATAAGAAAACCATAGTTTGTCATTAAATTTAATACCTTTATCAATAATGAATGATATTTAACCCAATTGTGATTAGATCGAGTGAGTTGAAGCCCAATTCTAAAGGAAAAGCAGTGCTTGAGCAGTGTGTGGCTGTGAATTCGAGGTAAGTGTTGTGTCTAGCCTTAGCTTGAGGGAATAGGTATTGTGTGACTACTTGTTACCTGTTTTGTTTCTAAATCCAATGTATATGTGAGGTGACGAGTACCTATACGTTGTGGTCAGGTCATAACATGCGAGTGAAAGTAAATTCTTGTTGTTTTGGTAGTTATAAAGCCTATTACTTGTGATTATCGTTGTTGTTGAAATGTTGGAAATTTGGTATTCGGTTCCACCATGATGGATAATATTGTGAATACTGAGTTGAGATTTAAATAACAAATGACACTAGAAACTATGTTGGAACACTGATTTCTTGTGAAATCCCTTGGGGTTATTGAATTGAGATTAAAATGATAAATCATAATAGAAACTATGATGAAATATCGATTTCCTGTGAAATTTGTGTGTTGTTAATGATTCTGTGATTGGTAAGGAGGAGTGTAAAGGTGATGTCGTGCCTGAATGAAATACATTGTGAGAGTAAAATCACGAAGGGTGATGTCATGCCTGAATGAAATACATTGTGAGAGTAAAAGCACGAAGGGTGATGCCATGTATGCTTATTATGATATGGGGAGGATGAGAGTAAAAGCACGAAGGGTGGTGCCGTGCGAGTTCCTTTTCTATTCTATTGCTTTAAATTATTGTTGATTACTGTTTATTGCTGTCTTGTTATTTTTCTCACTCCGTATGTTAAATTCCTCATAGCATGATCCCTTCCCATTATTGGATATAATGTTAACTCTTTAATTGCTATTGTTGCTGCTAGTATGTTTATACATGTCCAGGTTTTATGTGGTGTCCTGTCCTAGCCTCATCACTACTTCGTCGAGGTTAGGCTCGGCACTTACTCAGTACATGGGGTCGGTTGTACTGATACTGCACTCTGCACTTCTTGCGCAGATCTAGGTACCGGTCAAAGCTAGGTGAAAGTAGTTGTTGATCCTATAAGTGCGGAGACACGAGGTAGATCTGCTGGCATCCGCAGATTCCTAGAGTCTTCCCTTATCTATTTAGATTGTTGTTTTATTTCGTTCAAAACAGAGACATATTTCTCTCAGCCCAATTATTTGTAGTACTCTTTAGTAGTTCTTGGATTGTGATACCAGACTCTGGGTAGTTGTGTAGTTAGTATTAGTTCGTGGATTGTTATTGCTATTTCGAATATTATTCTGGTATTATTTTTGGGCAGTAGTAGTTTTCTTTTTTACTTTAAATTGTTTTATTATGGTGAAGTAATTTTTTGAAAAGGAAACGGTTAGTTGAATTTCTAACATTGGCTTGCCTAGCAAGTATGGTGTGAGGCGCCATCACGATATCGTGGGTTGAAAATTTGGGTCGTGACATTCCGGGCGAAATTGCGTCCTAAACCATTGTTCCTTCGATCTGCGGTATATGGTTGATATCGTTCTCTGTTTGACCTTGGTTCCCTGTGCCTTTACGGAAGAATCTGCTAACATGGCAAATGAGTCGATGGAATTTGGTAGTAGGTTGTGATACCAAATCATTGCTCTCTTCGAAAGGGTTTCTCCGAACTTTTATCATTAGCTTCGATTTTCTTCTCTCCTGACTCAATTCGTTTGGTGAGCTCCTCGAGCATTGTCATTATTGCAGGATCAGTCCCCGATTCGTTACCATTCGACCTTTCTGGCACTAGCTTGGTACGGCGAGTGATTTCGGGCTAGACCCCACTTGGGGTCTCATTTTGATTTTGCAACTAAGCAATAGCGTTCTGTTGAGCTTGTAGCATCTTGAATATCACCTGGAGACTAACTCCTCCGTCTCCTCTGCCCTGTGTACCTTGACCACCAGATCGGCCTTCCCTGCGTACACTCCCTTCGGGATCCGCGTCTAGGTCCGCATTTAGAGCAACGTGCGAACTGACATCCATTGGATCGAAAACCGGTGGTCCCTCGATATTAGTCGCTGGCACCCTGGGTCCTGGAGCAATTACATTTTCGTTTTCCCCGTGAACCCGAGAACATCATCACAATATGTGGGTGCATTTTGTGAGTTTGACATGTTTTAACCTGAGAGCAAAAATACTTGACAAGAACAAGGGTAACATAATGTGCGTCAGAATCAACACCGAACAATCACTATTATCCTTAGCCCCGCGATGGGCGCCAAACTATTTACCTTAAAATTCGAGTAACAATTGAACTTATATTGTGGTTTTAAGGATATGTGATTCAATCCAATATCAATTGATAAATAAGGAATTAAATAGATAAATTAGAGAATAAAATAAACCAAACTAGTATGCTAGCCAAATCTCGACCTCGACTTGTGATAGTCTCGGGGTGTGATAATAAAAATAGCAAATGATAAAGCAACTCTGATGAATAGTAAGTGAAATAGCAGGAAAATAACGAATGTATATATTCTTGTCAGTGAATAATGAACCTTACAAATGAATGAGATCCCTCTTTATATAATGGAGGACTCCTAAATAAGGTACATTTCTAATTATAATAGGAAATCATATTAACATCTAATTAACCGTTGCAGATCGATCCGTTCTGAGATTCACGCCACGATTTTCGATCAATCGTGGATATCTCGCCTTTTCCATTATCAAGTCATGCCGGTGTCACTCGAAGTCTGCCTCCTTCTGTCCACAATCAAGGTCGACCTCCGGATGACTCGACGTCCTGATTTTTCGACGTGACATTCCTATCTCGACAAAAAACAAAATTGGGTAGCCCCGGTTTCTACCATATACACAGTGTACTAAGGCAAGGGGATATATGTGATTGGGTTCCACAAGAAAAAGTCTTGGCCCGTAGGGCTATTGGGGGTTTCTTGACTCACTCTGGTTGGAATTCGACACTGGATAGTATAGTTGAAGGAGTACCTATGATTTGCTGGCCAAGATTTGCTGATCAGCAAGTGAATAGTCGATTCATTGGTGAGGTTTGGAAGATGGGATTGGACATAAAAGATACATGTGACAGAGACATTATTGGAAAATCAATTAGAGATCTGATGGAGAAGAGAAGAGGTGAATTCTTGCAAAGAACAGAGCAGATGGCAAGTATGGCGAGAAGAACTGTCAATGAAGGCGGGTCGTCGTACATTAATTTGGACCGTCTTATACAGGACATAAGATTGATGTGTTTGCCACTGAAACAGACCTAATTCAGCTGAATCTTGATTTTGTAAGTGTTTGTTAGCTGGGATTAAATTGTTGTCCAGATATTGCATATTTATTCTGCCCCTATTGAATAACCCGAGCAACAAATGTAGCTTCACTTTTAGTACTGCAGTTATTTATAAGTAGCTATTCAATAGATAAAGATCAAAATGATAACATGACGACGACGACAACAACAAGTACAATTGATTTTAAGTTCACAAATTGCAACTTCCCTGCGATTCAATTTATTTAGTTGAACAGCCTCTTGTTTAAAGTTTTAAGCACAATTTCAAGAAACGTAATGCAGCAAAGGCCTCAGCGAGCTGCAGCATCAGATATTGTAGGTATAGGGATACTCCTTTCGTTTCAAATTAGTTAATGATATCAACTAATCTTTATCTCCTAAAGATGATCACATAGATATTGATCTAATCGGATTACTAATGTCCAGATTAATAATCCCACTATCAAAAACAAATTCAGATTAAATTGTAAGAAACTTACTCTCATTGTCATGATCTTCATCACGATGCCAAGTCTCAAAATTTAATCAAGGACCTTATTAAATTAATCAAGCAATTAATAATAATTATGATAAAATAATATCAAATGCCATATATTTTATATCAAATAACATTCACAAAAATATGATCAAATCACCAAATATGAAATTGGATCTAGGGCATATCTACTACTTCCTCCGTTTCAATTTATGTGAACTTATTTCTCTTTTAATTTGTGTCAATGCATGTAAAGTTATTGATTGATCAAGATGGAATCTGTCAACTCATGGTAATGAGTTTAAGCTCCATGTTGTCATGGATTATAAGTGACCAAATTAAGACCTTGGTCAGGGCAATTGAATGAAAGAAGAACAAAGTTTCTTAGGTCATTCAATGGTCGATTATATTTGACATGAACACATAGTTGGTCACTTATTTGAATTTGACAGTTAAACCATATCCTAGGGTGACTCAGAGCTATAAGGAGAGAAGGAATTACTATATTATTCTTCTACTGGTTCTTGAGAGTAAATTGTATACTTCATATTATCCGGTCATTAAGGAGTGTTGGTAGACGTCATCCTTGATTAATATATTGATATGATCAATTTACTGCTGGCTTAGTATTGAACCTATGAGGTCGCACACCAACGAGTGTTCTGATCTTTGCTAAAGGATTAAGTACTTTATTATTTAATAATTAAATTACAATGAAATTTTAGTCCAAAATATTTTTTGCTAGCACAGGAGCCAGGACATTTGCCAACACTTTCCCTTCTCTAGCCTTTTGTAAAACCTCTCTGCAACTTTGTTATTTAATAAAAATCAGAAAAGGTCACTTGACCACAATCTCGGCGGTCTCGGGTATTTATAATTTTGTTATTTAATAATTTTTATTATTATTTAGCCTAAATGATAGGCTAGAGATCTGAGTGTTAAACTTAGTTATCATAGGCTATTTACAAGTATGTTCTTCTACATTTTCCTTTATTTTTGTCAGGAACTCTTCGATTTCTTCAATATTAACATTTGTGTTTTACTGCTTTGAGCTTCTCCTCCTGCTACACAGGTGGTTCATTGATCCTGATCTTAATTGTTCCATCTGAGGTTTGTTCTATTTCTGTTACCTCAGTATTACTAGTATTTTGAGGAGCCACCGCTTTCTCTATGACCCATTCTTTGAGAAAATCTATTTCATCCCATTTTATAGGTCTTTTGATAGTAACGTTGAATTTTCCAAAATTAGTTTCTATAAGAATGGTTTCATTTTTTAAATGCATGATTTTAGACATAGGATTTAAAGTATATTAAGACTTATAATAAATCCTATAACAAATGCATATTACTTCTGTACCAGGTAAATAATCATAACCATATAATTTAATGCTAAGTATCAAAGCATTTAGAGAGTTTTCATCATTGAGAGAAATCTGTAAATTAGGATAAGCATTAAAATAAACTAGGTCATAGGCTAAACTGGTTTGCACAGTCCCTATGAGAGACTTTTTCCAGTTCTGGTTTCTGCCATCTCTGAGAGCTGCTATAAAGCTTTCAGGTAAGCCTCTTAAAGTAAGTGGCTTAAAGGCAACTTGTATTAAACCTATGTGATTTTTGCTATAAGGCGCTAAATCACTTTCTGATAATAATCTGAAAGTGGCATGGTCACTATCTACAGTGATGGTTTCTTCAGTAGTTTTAACTACTTGTTTTAAACCTATCCTTTCGAAGGTTCCTAAATGGTATATTACCTTATGTTTGACTAATGGTATAGTCCACTTATTAAAAAGATCTAATTGTTGGGGCAATTCATATTCTTCTTTCCTACTGGTTTTAACAGTAGTTTTTCTCCTAATGATATTCATTAAGAAAATAGTGTTAAACTTAGCATCTAGTACTAACTACTCACATGGCTCTGATACCATCTTTACTCTGAATCTCTATCAACGGAGCTTCAGAAAATTAAATTATAAGAACACCGGTCCTGGCCAGTCATCTTTCTTTATTGTAGACCCTAAACCACGATCCTCCTCACAACCCTTCAACGTCCATCTTGACTAAAACGGGTCAACCAAGGACCACCAGTTAAGTTGGAATAATATTCTCGCTCAAATGGGTAACCAACAATTGATAACTGCTAATATAGCAGGTATTCCAGGTGGTAATACAGAACACCCTTTATATAAAGACTTTATGGATTTTATAAAATCCAGACAAGAAGAAGGTACATCAAATGTACTAACATACTCCTCGTTAATAATAGAGGAAATTCATGAAAACCTTGAGGTTTATAACCAAAAGGAAAAGAAAGAATTAATAATTCTTCTTTCCTACTGTTTTTAACAGTAGTTTTTCTCCTAATGATATTCATTAAGAAAATAGTGTTAAACTTTGCATCTAGTACTAATTACTCACATGGCTCTGATACCATCTTTACTCCGGATAGCTACCAACGGAGCTTCAGGAAATTAAATTATAAGAACACCAGTCCTGGCCAGTCATCTTTCTTTATAGTAGACTCTAAACAACGGTCCTCCTCACAACCCTTCAACGTCCATCTTGACTAAAACGGGTCAAACAAGGACCACCGGTTAAGTTGCCCTAACCGGGGTTTACTATAAAAACCAGTAATTGCCTGGGCTATATAGTTCCAACTCATAGCCTCGTTAGGGTGATACAGTATAATTTAATAACAAAACATGCTTGTTAATAGCCTGTGATAACTAAGTTTAACACTCAGATCTTTAGCTTATCATTTAGGCTAAATAATAATAAAAATTATTAAATAACAAAATTATAAATACCTAAGACCGCCGAGATTGTGGTCAAGTGACCTTTTCTGATTTTTATTAAATAACAAAGTTACAGAGAGGTTTTAGAAAAGGCTAGAGAAGGAAAAGTGTTGGCTAATGTCCTGGCTCTTTCCCCCCTTCGCTAAAGATGAAGATCCTTATATAATGGATCAATTCTAAAAAAACCAAAAATCTAATGGCCGAGATAATTATTTAGTCTGCCGAAAAGAGAAGAAGAATACAAAAATCAAAAAAGTAAAAAAAAAATATTATTATAAACGGACAAACTACTCTATAAAAGTAGATTCCCTTCAATAATGGAGGGGTCTATCTCTTTATTAAAGCTTGACTTTTTACCTCGATAATTGGTGTGTGGGGCCTTCAATAATTCATGTTTTATTTTTTGCCCTTGTTGTCTTTTTTCGCAGAAGATTCTTCTGCACTTTCCTTCATTTTTGTCAGGAACTCTTCAATTTCTTCAATATTAACATCTTTGTTTTGACTGTTTTGAGCTTCTCCTCCTACTACACAGGTTTCTTCATCGGAAGTATTACTGATGGAGGTCATTGATATATCATCACTTATTTCTGTCCCAAAATTTCTTACCAAATCTTTCTTTACTTCTTCAAAATATGACGCAAGAATTTCTCTTTTGGAAACTGCTTTTTTCTTCATTTGAAGCTTTTTAGTAACCTGTTGAAATGGACTTAATTATTCCACTACAACATTTGTTACCTCCTGTTTGACATAGTCTTCAATATTTTGTCGGATTTCTTGGATTAATTCTTTAACAAATGATTTCCCATGTTGGTCTGATTGGAGTAATTTACTCCAGAATTTATTATAAAAATTCTGTAGAGACCTGGAATCCCTTCGTTGGTGTAACCAACTTATACATCCCATTTCATTATCTAGGGAATTGAGAATTCTATGAAAAATACATGGCAGCTATGCCATTATAAAAGATTCTATCTTTTTGTAAAGAAATAATTTTGGGAGATATATCTACCTATTGAGTATATAAACTCTTGAATATCGGAGGAAGTATGTCTAATGATGAACCATATGATTTCCACCATTTAAAAAACCAATTTGGAATTTGTTGGCTGAACATATTAGAATAGAATTTAATGAACCAAGAATGTTTCCTATTAGGATTTTCGGAGAGAAGAGTTTTATTAAAACTTTCTACGTAGCCCCGGTAGTTAAATTTAACTGTGACTTTTTGGTCAGGATGAGTGTATTCTCTATCCTTTAAGGTACTAATTCCCCATTCATCTGAGGGTAATACCTTCTTGATAATTATTTTAGAAAAAATATAAGTTTTCTTAGTTTTTGCAGGATAGAAGTGTTGAATTTCAGTTGATCCTGTAGTTGAGAGAATTATCTCATAATGCCTCCTGTATTTATAAGTAGGAGTAGCATATGACACTGTATCTAAATACTGAGTCATAAGCTACCATGGATTTTCCTTCCATTTAAGGTCGGATTGTTCCAGAAGAATTATTAATTCTTTCTTTTCGTTTTGATTATAAACCTCAAGGTTTTTATGACTTTCCTCTGTTATTACTGAGGTGTATGTTGGTACATTTGGTGTACCTTCTTCTTTTTTAGATTTTATAAAATCCATAAAGTCTTTATATAAAGAGTGTTCTGTATTGCTACCTGGAATACCTGTTATATTAGCAGCTATCAATTGTTGGTTACCCATTTGAGCGAGAATATTATTCCCTCTGCCATAGGAAGATGTCCTTTCTTTTCCTCTATTTCGAGGAGGTCTGTATGCAGACCTCATAATCTGTAATTAGACAAATAAAAAAATTATGAGTTCAAATATTCTCTGGTAAGAAAATCAGGGAGAGTATTATCTGACCCTTTCTTGTATATGATCTCAAAATCAAATGGGGCTAATAATGCTTGCCACCTTGCAAACTGTTTACCTTGAAATGGTAATTACAATTATATTTAATTTTGTGGTTCTAAGAATATGTGATCTATTTTAATGCCAGATGTTTAGGAAATAGTTTCTAAGTGAGAGGTAAGAAAATGAATAAGAGTGAAGGATAATGAGATTTTGCAAACTGGGCAGGTGAGAGACGGGGTCTCGGGCTTCGTCGAAATTGGCCTCGAGGTCGAGCTCGAGAGCTTGACGGAGGGCGGTCGAAGAGGATAGAACAGTATTGAAGGCCTCGAAGACGGCCTCTTTATGATCAATAACAAGTAATAAATAAAGAACAATTAATGAACACAATAAATGAAAAGCAATAAATCAATGGAGAAATTGTAAAGAATGTTTTGAGTTTAAAGAGCAGAGAATGTTTTTGTTCTTGTATTAAATATCATGTGTGTTACAGAATGACAAGGGTCCCCTTTAAATAGGAGAGGAAATCCCAACATAGTACATGTGCAATTATTACAAAGAAATGTAGCTGGTACAGCTATTTGATATCACGGTATGGACATGTAATATTCTTGCAGACTTGGTTAGCTTTACTCACGTGCCTTTTGTAACTTTCCACTTTTCCACGATGGTCTTTGATCTTTTACCCTTCCTCGAGGTATTTCGATCCCTCGGGATACGTCCTCGAGGAATTCACCTCGGGGTTGAACTTCGGATTCTACTCCAATACAATCGAGGTCGAGGCTCGAAACGCTGTAGAAGCCTCAAAATCGGCCTTCCCCAGTTTTACCGTATACAGATAGTCCCCGCGTTTCTTGGAATTAAAAGACAAGAAACGATTTGAATTCACCAACTTTTTAATGCCTTCATTATCCTGTCAGTCATGCCATGTAAGCGACTGATGTGAGAGATGCTGAGAAGCCATATTCGCACAGTCCTTGAAAAGATTCGAATTTATTATGACGGTTGACTGCCTTTTGGCTTTCCTCTATAAGAGCGGTTGACCTCTATAAATACTCCTTCTCCTGCCACACTCCTTTCATTACTTCTTCTAACCTTTTAAAAAGAGCTCTCATTGCTTCTTTCTTGTATCCTTTTCCTGATCAGATCTCTCTCGTTTCCCTTGAAATCTTTTAACAGGAATGACGAAGGCCTCCAAAACTATTCCACGAGGTGATAAAGCCTCCTCATATCCACGTTCCTCTAAGGGCAAGGAAATAGTACACCCCCCCCCCCCNATGCATCCCCCGGCCCTGCGAAACAACCTCTAATTCTAAGGTCGATAAACCTTCCTCGAAGCCGGGACGGTGTGAACCCATATCCCGATATATTAGCATAATAACAGACGTCGAGAAGGTGAAGGCCGACTTCCACTCGAAAGATGCGGTGCAAGTGGAAATTCCCTCTCGTGATGAGGACATAACAACCCATAAAGCTGGCTTCCTTAGTGTATACACCTATCCATTTACCCTAGGCCCGATAGAGCCGTCCTCGCTGTCGATAGACCCCATTATTCTCGACTTTTGCAAGCGATATCAAGTGGATCTTGGCCAAATTCATCCATCGTTTTGGCATATCATTTACATGATTAAGTATTTTGCAAACATGGTCGAGGGGACGCCTTTAACCCTCGACTGCCTGATCAGAATGTACAGTCCCCGACTTTATCGGGGTGGTATGATTAAGCTTCAATGTCGGGCTACAAAAGTTTTCTTTGCTTGTATCGATGAAGACAAGGACAGAGGGTGGATGAGACACTTTGTTCGAGTTAGGACCTCAGATTTGATTCCATTCGAAAGTATTCCATTCCCTGAGGAATGGAATATGAATCGTAAGTTAACACCTCAATTGAGCCTTTTTCATTTCCCTTCGGACAAACTTCCCTTTGAACTAACTCTTTTTGATGATGTAGATGTCGCGCGTTATCCTGATGTGGTTAAGTATCTCTCGAGGTGGGTTCACCGGCTCGATTCGACCTGCCCGTATGCTGAGCGCATATGGCGTGACCTGACCGGGGGCGGATAGGAAGCTAAAAATCATGGTGGGGCCTTTCCTTTTGCAATACCTGAGTTCTTCAAAAGAGATACCCCCTGCATATATTCTAATTTCTTATGTTCTGTGCTTATGCAGACCCCCTGAATATATTATAATTTCTTATGTTATGTGCTTATGCAGGCCTAGGGGAGGCCTCTTTGATGAGTGAAGCACCGCCTGGGGAAGAAGATATCTCAAAACCAGATGAGGAGAAGAAGAGAAAGAGGGAACCTCCGACTGAGTCCTTGAAGACAAATAGGGCTAGAGTGCAAAATCCTAAGGCTGACTCCGCAACCTTAAATGAGAAAAGTGATTTCATGATAACGCCCGAGGGAAGTGGAAGTGTAACTTCTTTGATTTTTGCTAAGCCGATGACCATTGAGCCGAGGGCTTCTAAATCAAAAGTCGATGATGCCATCCCGCCTCAAACTGAAGAGGTTTTCAAGGGTAGATCAGGTGATGTCCCCGAGCCGGTTGACAGTCAAAATACTCCCCGAGCCGGAGAGCACTCGGTAGATGAGTTGCGGGAGCCTAGTTGTGAGCCGAAAGCCCCAATCGATCTATCCGGGACTGTTGATGTAGGTGATTCTCCACCGGTTCCAACATTTTCCCCGAGGGAGATACGGGGTGCCCGTAATATAGAATCTTCTGACGTGGGGATGCTTCTCAGCAGGAAGGACGTAATTGGTGGGTTCTTTACTATGGCCAAGAAGAATTTCTAACTTAACGCCTCACTTATTTTTGAGGAGGCCGAAAGGCTCTACAGACAGGTAATCCCTTCGTCGATTGCTTCAAGTTTTGATTATTATTTCTTTGACCCTCTCCCTTTATGCTTTCAGGCAAAAGTACTTTAGAATCGGACCATTGCCAAGTTTCAGGCTGAGCTGGCCCATTACAAGGGGGAGTGTAAGAGGTTCTTATCGGAGGCGAACGAGCTCAGAGCTCTTTTTGCCAAAAGGGAGGAAGAATTGCTTATCCTTCGAGCTCATTTAGAAATGGTATCTCGAGAACAAAGTGACCTTGATGAACAGGTAGCATAGTCTTCGTATGTTTTATTTTTGTTCTTGCCCAATTTCAGCACTTAACACCTTCGAGCTGATCTTTGTAGCTTAAGAAGAAAGATGCCCTGATTCGGGAAGGATTTGGAGCCAAGGACGCTGAGATCCTTTGATTTAAGCAGTGTGTGAACGAAATAGCCTCTACGAGAGAATCCTCCAAGGGAAGTTATCCTCGATTGAGCATCGCCTTCGGGATGCGAGGCTGAGAGTAGTAGGTATAAGGACCTCTATGCTTAATCGGTCACCGCGCGATCTTCAGTTAAGGCTGAAGCAGACGCGTTCATAACCTCGTATAAAGAGGATGTCGCTGCTGTAAATGCCCAGGCCAGGAAAGCAGTTGAGGAGGCCGAGCTTAAACTTGCCAGAGCCCTGGACAATGCTCGATTAATGTCTCGGAGGCAGACTCTCGAGGATATACATGCAGGGGGCTTTGATTTGTCTGCTGAGATCGAGAGGGTGAAGACCCTAGAAGAGGAATCGGCGGCTTTGCTTACTTTCGAGGACGATTCGAGCAGTGGCTCAGAATATGATGAAGATGACGGCGGAGTCCCCGAGGGGGAAGAGGCCGTTGAAGACTTGGGTACCGAGGGCCAAGCCGTTGAAGGCATAACCTCCTAGGGAGCCGTTAAAGGCACACCCCGGCAGTAGATTGGTTCTCATTTGTTCTTTTTCCCTATGCAAGGGCTCCGACTTTAAGCTTTGTAAATATGCTTTGTGGACCTTCCTCATATATAAAAGGCTTTTCGTTATTCCTTATTTTTTCTTGGTTTCTCAGAATAGACTTCGGTGTCTGTCGATGATTAGTCCGATGAATTGGACTTCGAGATGAAACCCTTGGGGTTACAAATTGGCCCAGAGGCTTTTTTTAGGCTGGCCCGTGGGCTCCTACGCATTGGGTCGGTACAATCTTTGATGTAGCTGGCGAGTTGGGCTCTTATGCATTTGGACCTAAGGCGCTTTAGTTAACCGTTTAGGGATCAGTCTTAGAGTCGGGTTTTGAATCGAGCTCATCGACCCTTAGGTTTTTAAATCGGCCCTGAGGCTATTTAGGCTGGCGCTTATGCTCTTATGCATTGGGTCGGTACGACCTTTAATGTAGCTGGCGACTTGGGCTCTTACGCGTTAGGTCGGTACGACCTTTAATGTAGCTGGCGACTTGGGCTCTTACGCGTTAGGTAGATACGACCTTTAATGTAGCTGGTGACTTGGGATCTTATGCATTTTTCCTGAGGCACTTTAGTTAACCGTTTAGGGCTCAGTCTTCAACTCGGGTTTCGACTCGAGCTCATCGACCCTTAGGTTCTTAAATTGAACCTAAGGCTCTTTAGGCTGGCACTTAGGCTCTTACGCATTGGGTCGGTACGACCTTTAATGTAGCTGGCGATCTGGGCTCTTATGAGTTAGGTCGGTACGACCTTTAACCGGTTATTTTTGAAGTTTTTTCGAAGTAATTGGAGGCATGTGATTTCATGGCGATGGTCGAACGTCTCCGAGTTGCGTTAGTTTGGTCGGAGCCTTATGACGGTGGTCATTGTATTTGGTTGTAGCCTTTTAGTCCCCGAGTGAGATAGCCTCGGCTTCTATATCGAGGGTATGCCTTTTAGGGGGTCTTACAAGTTCGAATATATAGCCTTGACTTTGATATTGGGATTATGCCTTTTTAAGGTCTTAAAAATTTGTTCATTCCTTGCTTGAGGTCTTACAGATTTGATATTGTCTCATGGAGGTCTTAGGATTCATGCCTTTCTTGAGGTCTTACAGTTTTGATGTTGCCTCGTGGTGGGCTTTCATTGGTGCTTCATGGAGGGCTTATGAGCTGGAAGTTTCCAGCTCTGAGGTCTTATGGCTTCGAGTTTTTGATGACTCGATGGGGTGACTGTCGGGGACAGTCCCCGAGTCGTCAAAATTTTTGGATTTGGAGTCGTAGTTTGTGAAAATAGCAAACTTTTGGTGTTGCCTCATTGAGGTCTTAGATTGTTGATATTGCCTCATGGAGGGCTTATAGTGTTGATATTGCCTCGTGGAGGGCCTATGATGTTGATGTTGCCTCATGGAGGGCTTATGTTACTGATGTTGCCTCGTGGAGGGCTTACATTGGTGCCTCATGGAGGGCTTATGAGCTCAAAGTTTCCGGTCCTGAGGTCTTATGGCTTCGAGTTTTTGATGACTCGATGGGGTGAATGTCGAGGACAATCCCCGAGTCGGGGTTATGCCTTTTTTTAAGGTCTTACAAATTTGACGTTTCCTTGTTGAGGGGTTACAAGTTTGAGCATGCCTCGTCGAGGTCTTACATATGCGACATTGCCTCATGGAGGGCTTATGTTGGTGCCTCATGGAGGGCTTATGAGCTCGAAGTTGTCGGCCCTGAGGTCTTATGGCTTCGAGTTTTTGGTGACTCTACGGGGTGACAACCGATGATATTTCCCGATACATCAAAAGTTTTTGGCTTTAGAGCCGTTCTTTGTGAAAATAGCAAACTTTTTGGACGCGCGAAGTGTTTTGATGATAAAAGATTCTCCTCCGATTACTTGGTACAAGTATACATTTTTTTCACCATCGAGGATTCGATTATTCTACGTGGACACCGTTCATTCGACCGTTTGGTCCTATACATTGTTCTCCTGTCGAGACCCTCTTTGGTATATTTTAGCTCCTTCGAGGAGGTGATCTCCCGGGGTGATGCCCCTCAGTATTTGAGGTTGGTCGAAGAGAAGCCTTGAATACTCTATGAGTTCTCCTTAGATAGCATATGGATGTTGCCTCGTTAAAAAACCTTGTCGGTAAAACTCATTTGGGATAAAATCCAACATGAGGGAAAAAGAGCGCAACGCATGATTTAAAACCTAAGGTCTTTGAGCTGGAGGGTGTTGCGGTGTCTTCCATCGGTCACCTGTAAAAAGTTATTGTGAAGCACAAAATGAAAAGGGAGAAAGTTATACCTTAGCAATAATAGCGTCTGAGCATTGATACATTCCAATTGTTTGGAAGTTTCTCGCCTTCCATGGTCCCGAGTTTGTAGGACCCTTTGCCGATTACTCCAAGGACAGGGCACGGTCCTTCCCAATTCGGGCCCAGCTTTCTTTCTTTAGGGTTTTGAGTGCTTCGGGTGACTTTTCTTAGGACTAAGTCCCCAAGTCCGAAATGTCGGAGGTTTGTTCTCCTATTATATTATCTTTCGTACATTTGTTTTTGGGCGGGCATTAGGACCAGTGCAGCTTCTCGTTTTTCATATAATAGTTCGAGGGTTGTAGTCATAGCCTCATTGTTTGAGTCTTCGGTGGCATGTCATAATCTGGAACTTGGCTCTCCTACCTCGATCGGTGTCAAAGCCTAGGACCCATATACAAAAGAGAACGACGTCTCTCTTGTGCTTGATTCAGAGGTTGTCTTATATGCCCATAGCACCTCGAGCAGCATTTCCCTCCATTTTCCTTTTGTATTTTCGAACTTCTTTTTCAAGTTTTGAAATATGGTCTTGTTTGTGGATTCGTCCTGGCCGTTTGCACATGGGTGGTAGGGTGTTGACAGGATCCTTTTGATTTTGTGATCTTCGAAAAACTGTGTTACTTTGCCTCCGATGAACTGCTTCCCCTTATCACACGTTATCCCGGAGGGGATCCCGAATCGGCACATGACGTGATCCCAGATGAAGTTGATGACTTCTTTTTCACTTATCTTCTCCTAGGCATGTGCTTCCACCCATTTTGAGAAGTAGTCAGTCATAAATAGAATAAATCTAGCTTTACCTGGCGCCATTGGTAGGGGACCGACGATATCCATTCCCCATTTCATGAACGGCCATGGGGACAAGATTGAATGTAGCTATTCACTGGGTTGGTGGATCATTGGTGCAAATCTTTGACACTTGTCGCATTTTTGGACGAATTCTTTGGTGTCCCTTTCCATGATGTCCCAATAGTAACCTGCTCTGAACACCTTTCGAACTATGGAGTCGGCACCAGAGTGATTTCCGCAGGTGCCCTCGTGGATTTCTCGAAGCACATAATCGGTGTCTCCCCTCCCCAAGCACACTGCTAGGGGCCCATCAAAGGTTCTCCTGTACAGTGTTCCATTCTCGTCCAGTGAAAATCGAGCTGCTCTGGCCCGAAGGGCCCTTGATTCTTTTGGGTCCGCGGGTGGCTTCCCACTTCCCAAATAATCGATGTACTTATTTCTCCAATCCCATGCCAGGCTGGTGGAGTTGATTTCGGTATGGCCTTCTTTAATCACTGATTTGGATAGTTGAACAACAGTCCCGGGGAGTATGTAATATTCCTCGGCGGATGATCCTAGGTTTGCGAGTGCATCGGCCTCGCTATTTTGCTCTCGAGATATGTGGACCAGAGTCCATTCTCTGAAGCGACGCAAAGTGACCTGAAGTTTATCTAGGTATCACTGCATCATGTCCTCTCGCACCTCGAAGCTCACATTTACCTGATTTACTACCAGAAGGGAATCACATTTTGCTTCGATGACTTCCGCCCCTAGGCCTTTGGCCAATTCGAGACCTGTAATCATAGCCTCTTACTCGGCTTTGTTGTTAGCCAGTTTTGCAATTTTTATAGATTGTCTAATCATGCCACCCCGTAGGTGGCTTCAGAACTATGCGAGCCCAGATCCTTTCACGTTCGAGGCACCGTCGGTGAATAAGGTCCATACCCCTCATGATGTGCCCGTTTTTAGTAAAAGTTCTTTTTCTACCTCGGGCACAAGGGCAGCCATAAAGTCGGCCACGAAGTCCGCCAAAATTCGGGACTTGATAGTCGTTCGGGGCTGATATTTGATATCATATCCCCCCCAGTTCGATGGCCCATTTGGCCAGTCGACCTGATAATTCGGGTTTATGCAATATATTTCGAAGGGGGTACGTCGTTAAAACACATATATGGTGACATTGAAAATAAGGCTTCAATTTTCGAGATGCACTTATTAATGCAAGAGCTAATTTTTCTAAGTGTGGGTACCTGGTTTCAGCATCTCCTAGAGTTCGACTCACATAGTAGACAGGGAATTGCGTACCTTTGTCATCTCGAACCAACACGCCACTTACCTCTACTTCAGCACTGCTAAGTAAAACTATAGTGTTTCGTCTTCCTTTAGGGTGTGGAGCAAATGAGGGATTGAGAGATACCGCTTTAACTCCTCTAAGGCGCGTTGGCACTCCGGAGTCCACTCAAAGTTGTCTTTCTTCTTGAGTAGGGAGAAAAAGTGATGGCTCCGATTTAACGACTTCAAGACGAATCGGCCTAATGCCGCAATCCGCCCGGTCAGCCGATGTACGGCCTTCACATTGTTTACCACTGTGATTTCTTCGATGGCCTTGATTTTGTCGGGGTTGATTTCAATCCCCCTGTTTGATACCATGAAGCCTAAAAATTTGCCCGAACCCACGCCGAAGGCGCATTTCTCGGGGTTGAGCTTCATGTTGTAACTTCGAAGGATGTCGAAAGTTTCCTGCAAATGAGTCAAATGGTCCTCTGCGCGCAGGGACTTAACTAGCATGTCATCAATGTAAACTTCCATGGATTTACCTATTTGACGTTCGAACATCTTATTAACTAAACGATGGTACGTAGCCCCTGCGTTTTTTAGCCCGGAGGGCATTACATTATAGCAGTATGTGCCATACTTCATGATGAACGAAGTTTTTTCCCTATCCTCGGGGTTCATTTGAATTTGATTATATCCGGAGTAGGCGTCGAGAAAGGTGAGGATCTCCTGGCCAGTTGTGGCATCAATCAAGCGATCGATGTTGGGCAATGGGAATGAATCTTTACGGCATTCTTTATTTAAGTCCTTATAATCTACGCACATTCTTAACTTGTTTCCCTTTTTGGGAAGTACTACTACATTGCCCAACCATTCGGGATATTTTACTTCCCTTATGGAACCTATTTTAAGGATTTTTGTTACCTCGTCTTTGACGAACGCATGCTTTACCTCCTATGAGGCCTCCTTTTTTGCTTCACCGGTTTGAACCTGGGGTCGATGCTTAGCCGATGGGTGGTTATTTCCGGCGGGATCCCTATCATGTCTAAGTGGGATCAAGAAAAGAAATCAACGTTGTTAACAAGAAATTGAATGAGTTTCTTCCTGAGTTCGGGGGTTAATCTCGTTCCCAGTTATACCTTTCGATCTGGAAAACGTTCCATCAAAATAGCTTGCTCCAGGTCCTCGACCATTGATTTTGTTGCATCGTATTCTTCGAGGGCAACGAAGGTTCGAGGGGTGAGGAAGTCCTCTTCATCATCCTCGGGGACCCATTTATCTTCTGACCCCTCGGAGGTGGAGTATATGGGCGCCGGTGACATGCCATGCACTGGGAACATTTCCTTTGCCGCGTGTTGCTCACTGTACACCAGTTTTATGCAATCTTTAGTTGGGAACTTCAACATCTAGTGGAGAGTCGATGGCACCGCCCTCATGCTGTGTATCCATGGCCTTCCAACTAGGGCGTTGTATCTCGTGTTACCCTCGATGACATGATACTTGGTATCCCTAACTATACCGGATACATTGACTAGGAGGATGATTTCCCCTTCGTCGTTTCGCTCGTCCTGTTAAACCCACTGAGGGCTCTAGAATCGGGTACGATTTGGTCGAGCAACTTAAGTTGCTCCACTACCCCAAATCTGATTATCTTGGCTGAGCTACCTTGATCCACGAGCACACGCTTAATTTGAATGCTATTTAAGGGAAAAGAAAGTACTAGTGCATCATTATGTGGTTGGGAAAAGGCTTCGATATCTTCTTCTCTAAACACAACAGTTCCTTTAAGCATACACCTTTGAGTTCCTTCTTTCGTGGTGATGGGCACTTTGGCCTGTTTGAGCACGGGTTCTTGCGGGACATCGGTTTCTCCAACAATAACGTGAATGGCGTGCTGGGGTTCTTCTGGCCCATTCTTCCAGTTTGATTCTCTTTCTCGGAAATGGTTCTTGGATCGATCGTCGAGACATTCTCGAAGATGCCCTTTGTTGATCCATCGGGCCGCTTCTTTTCGAGAACGAGTTCTTCGTGCTTCGCGCCGGTCTTCTCCGTGTGCACTTCCATCTGTATGGGAGCTTATATTGATATGCAGAGCGTTGTGTGAGCCTTCATCAACGGGGATTTGCACTGGTGTCCCCTCAGGGTTTTGTGGTGGTACACCGACACCTGAAGTAGCTGTGTCGTTCTCTCAATGATCCTCAGGACCGTTGTTTTCATGTGCTCTCACTGAGTTAGATATTTTTTGACCTGAAATTGAAGGTTCTTGGACAAGAAAAAGTGTAAAGAATAATTTGTGTTTTTAGAAAACCAGCACTAAAACGGTCACTATTATTTTTATCCCCCACGGTGGGCGCCAAACTGTTTACCTTGAAAATGGTAATTACAATTATATTTGATTTTGTGATTCTAAAAATATGTGATCTATTTTAATATCAGTTGTTTAGGCGATAGTTGCTGAGTGAGACATAAGAAAATGAGATAAGAGTGAAAGATAATGAGATTGTGCAAACCGAGCAGGTGAGAGACGGGGTCTCGGGCTTGGTCGAAATTGGCCTCGAGGTAGAGCTCGAGATCTTGACGGAGGGCGGTCGAAGAGGATAGAACAGTATTGAAGGCCTCGAAGACGGCCTCTTTATGATCAATAACAAGTAATAAATGAAGAATAATTAATGAACACAATAAATGAAAAGCAATAAATCAATGGAGCAATTGTAAAGAATGTTTTGAGTTTAAAGAGCAAAGAATGTTCTTATTCTTGTATTGAATATCATGTGTGTTACAAAATGCAAGGGTCTCATTCATATAGAAGGGGGAGTCCCAATAAAGTACATGTGCAATTATTACAAAGAAATGTAGTTGTTACAGCTATTTAATGTCACGGTACGGACTTGTAATATTCTTGCAGACTTGGTCAGCTTTAACCACGTGCCTTTTGGAACTTTCCGCTTTTCCACGATGGTCTTCGATATTTTACCCTTCCTCGAGGTATTTTGATCCCTCGGGATACGTCCTCGAGGAATGCACCTCGGGGTTGAACTTCGAATTCTACTCTGATATAATCGAGGTCGAGGTTCGGAACGCTGTAGAAGCCTCAAAATCGGCCTTCCCCGATTTTACCGTATACACAAACATCTGTTTGGAAACATCATGTTTGAAATTTTTATTAAAGATAAATTTTGCTGCTTGGCAATTAGTTTTTATTAAAAACTTTTGATTATATAAATCAGTCTGAAATTTCATAACACATTTTACTATAGCAAGGATTTCCATAGCTATAGTAGCATAATTGTTTTGGGAATTATTCCATTTTCCCGAATAGAATTGAACAAGATATTCATGTTTATCCATTGGAGAACACTGTTTGAGTATTCCTCCATACCCAATATCTGAGGCATCAGTTTCAACAATCTTTGCCCAGATAGGGTTAGCAAGAGTTAAACATGGAAGATTATTAACCTTCTGTTCAATTCTTTTGACTGATTTTGTATGACTATCAGTTCATGCTTTAGGATTCTTCTTTAATCTATCATAAAGACTTGCAGTATCTTTTTCCAAATCCTTTATGAAAGGAGAGATATAATTCAAGCTTCCTAAATATCTTTGAAGCTGAATTTTATCAATAATAATATCATGGAATTTAGAAACAAACTCTGTACAAAGAAATCTGATATTATTTTGGAAAATAAGCATTTTTGGTTTGGATATTACTAAACCATTTTGGATAATAATCTTTTTGAATAAATCCAAATGTTTGAAATGTATTTCAATATTTTTTGAAAATACCAAAATATCATCAATACAGACTATTATAAAGTCAGTATAGGGTAGGAAAATATCATTCATAATTTTTTGAAATTCGGATGAGGCATTTTTTAAACTGAAAGGCATAACATTCCATTCATATTGACCCATTGGGACATTAAAAGCCGTTTTATATCTATCAATTTCAGATATCTGAATTTGCCAATAACCTGATTTTAAATCAAATTTTGAAAATATTATGGCACCATGTAATCTATCCAGTAAATCATTTTTATTAGGAATAGCATATCTAATCCATTTCAAAACTTTATTAAGAGGTTTGTTGTTAATTACTAATCTAGGAACTCATCGTTCTTGTTCAGCATATTTATTAACATAAAAAGTTGTACAAGACCATTTGGACTTGGAGGGTCTTATTAAACCTTTTTTTTGTAATGAATCAATTTCCTTTTTGCATAACTCTAAATATTCATAGTTCATTTGACAAGGACGAGCCTTAGTAGGGATATTATCTTCGGAAAAATCATTTACATAAGGAAGACTTATGATATGCTTCTTCCTATTCCAAAATTGGTTGGGATGGTCCCCACAAATATGAATCAAAAACTGATTTTTAAGAAGACCAATTTTTCTAGTAGTTTAGGATTTTTTAAATCCTGACTAATTGTGAGAGAACAAGTTTTATTTTTTTAAAATCAATTTGTTTAATTTTTGCAGAAATATTATTAGAAATAATCTCATTCAAAAATCTTTGAATTGGTTGAGTTATAAACTCAAAAGTAATTTCCTTTCCACTGTAAGTTCCAGTAGAACTTTTTGTATCCCAATTAGTAAAAGGAATTATTTGATGAAAAAATGGGACACCTAGTATTACATCATGAGCTATGTCTTTTACCAAAACAAAATTTTCTGGTATACAAACATCATGTTGGAAAATATAAGCCCTAGGTAGTTTATATGAAATACTCATTTGACCACCACTAATATTTTTTAATCTATGAGTGGTTTTATGAAAATATTTAGAAGGTATTACTCCTTTTATACAATTCAAATCTGCTACACTATCAAATAAAGCAGTAAATTTTCTTATAAAATTATAATCAATTAAAAGAATAATTTTTATTAAAAACTTTTGAGTAGTAAAATACTGGAGTTTTTATAAAAATTCATCCTCAGCATAATCAATAGCTCCTAGTAAATTACTAGCAATCTCACCTTCGGATGTACCTGCACCAATTTCTTTTTTAGTAATATTAGTACCGAATTCCCTATTATTCTCATTGCCAGAATTTTCTAATTTAAAAATTCTTTCATCTAAGGCTAAATTAGAAGCATTTAACTCTGAGACTTCTTTCTTGAGATTATTAATCTCAATATTCAAATCTTGAATAGTCGCCAGTCTATCAGGCTGGGACTTATTCTTGATAAGTTTTCTGATTTCAGACATAGTGTAAGGCCCTTTTTGAGATGAAATTTCTTCTATCTCTATTCCTACTTTTGTATTTGTAGAAAATTTATCAATAATTTGGGACCTTAATTCAGGGTCTTTAATAACCCTTAATAGCTCTAAATACTATCATTGGTTAAGACATTGATATTCAAGTCTTTAAATTGGGAATAGAAATTATAAAGATCATCATCGGTGTTACAACACTGTTTTGAGCATTTTTCCTTATCACCAGACTCTTGCTCATCTTCAGAAGATGGAATATAATCCTCTTCATGAAGAACTCGTACGTCTTCATCAGTTGATGATTAATCCCTATCACTAGAATCAGAATTTTCTGGTGAGGAATTTAAAAGAATCTTATATAAAGAATCTTTGATATTATCGTCTAAATCAAGTTCTTTGATTTTATCCTTGATTTTGCAATCTTTGAAAAAATGGCCTACTCTACCACATTTGTAACAGGCCTGGGGATTTTTAGATTTTATAAAACCTTCTCTAGCCTTATGAAAAGCTTTTCTCCTTTGGGTTTTTGCATGTCGATTTTCAGGAGAACCTTTTTTCTTTTTATGAAAATCTTTTTTCTTATGCGATTTCTTTCTATTAGCAAGGATATCAATAGCAAATTGTTCGCAAACTTCTCCTAATTGCTATCTCTCAGTGAGACGATGTCTCTTTATCTGTTGGTTTAACTTAATCTCATTGCATAAAGCTAAACTTTCCTGAGTGCATACACTAAATAATTTATCGTATGAGTAATTATTATAATCAATACTCATTGTGTGCCTCTAAGGATTTTTCTAACCCTAGCAAATAAAGGAAGGAGTCCATCAATAAATTTGGACTTCCAATGAGTACTATTACTCTCTGGTAACTCCATCACTCTGGATAAGAAAACATCTTTATACCATCTAAAATATGTTAAGGTTTTACACCTTAGATTTTGAAGCATAATTCGAATTCTCTCACTATTATCATACCATCTTCCCGAGAAATGTTCTATGATATCCATAACTAAAGAATAGACAGAATTTTGTACAACCTTATCATCTTCTATCTTCGTCGCATTCATAATCTGAACACGTTGGTCCTGGTTAAGATATTATCCCACCATCCTTTCAGTTGATCAGTAAAACGGCTATTATCATTTCAGCAATAGCCCTATTTGTATTCTTATTAACTTTACATGTAGTACTGTACATAAGCATTCTATGTACTGCAGTATAGATTTTCCTGTCAGCAAGGCCATCTATGTTCCATTCACAGATGTCTGACCCACTATAACCTTGGTGGTAGAGGTCATTGTCTTATTCTTTTATTAGAACATCCTGGGGAGTTGGCCTTGGATAGTAAAACATCCTTTGATAAGGTTTGCGAGCATATTTTTTAGAGATTTTATTAATCTCATCGTCTACTTTTAGACTTTTGCCTTTATCAAACATATGCTCTAAATTTAAAGGATTAAATTTAAATTCACCAAACTTCTTATTGAGAAGTTCTTCAATGTCGTCAAAACTTTTTAATTTAAAGTCCTTTACCTCAGGCTGAGGTTGGATATTTGTAGTAGAGATTTGATCTTTACCTTTAGTATCCTTCTGTTGGATTTTTTGGACTTCAGCTATGAGCTTGTCCAATTTTTCCTGTATTGTAACAATCTGTTCACCCAGAATACTAACATACATATTAGTATAATTATTCTGTGTGAGCATAGTATTCAATTTTTTTACTGTGATTGTAGCTAATTCATTTTCAATTAATTTTGAAAAAGCAGTAAAATATACTATTTTGGCTTTTTCTCCTATTTGAAAAGATTGTTGTGGCGGGAAAACTGATTTCGTTATTTTTTCACTAGTGAGCGTATAGGGTCTTTCTAATACAGAAATATAATTATAGACATATTTAGACATAAACCAAGGAAAAAAAGCAGTAATCTTATTTTTCTTGCTTATGTCATTATAAAAATCATATCTGAAGAATTGTATTAATTCATCATTAAATTTTCAAAAAATCATTTTCTGAAAATATTCCATCTGGGTTTTAAAAATTCTTCAAGAATCATTTTTCTTGCCGGTGAACCCGGACTAAAATCTATTTGGTCTTCAACCATCATTTGACCCATTTGAGAAATCCATTTCGGATGCAGTCGGTTCAGGATCTGAATTAACCTTGACAATATTATCCTGACTAATTCTTATATTATCAACTCTATAATTTTCTCTTATTTGTGATCTGGATGCTCTAGGTGGAAAATCTATCACATAATCAATTAAAAAACTATAAGAAGAGTTTGATCTAGCTAATCTAGATGATAAACTGATATTATCAGTTTGAACGGGTTCATTGAACCTGATCTTAATTGTTCCATCTGAGGTTTGTTCTATTTCTGTTATCTCAGTATTACTAGTATTTTGAGGAGCCACCGCTTCCTCTATGACCCATTCTTTCGAAAAATCTATTTCATCCCATTTTATATGTCTTTTGATAGTAACTTTGAATTTTCCAAAATTAGTTTCTATAAGAATGGTTTCATTTTTGAAATCCATGATTTTAGACATAGGATTTAAAGTATATAAAGGCTTATAATAAATCCTATAACAAATGCATATTACTTCTGTACCAGGTAAATAATCATAATCATGTAATTTAATGCTAAGTATCAAAGCATTTAGAGAGTTTTCATCTTTGAGAGAAATCTGTAAATTAGGATAAGCATTAAAATAAAATAAGCCATAAGCTAAACTGGTTTGCACAGTCCCTATGAGAGACTTTTTCCAGTTCTGGTTTCTGCCATCTCTGAGAGCTGCTATAAAGCTTTCAGGTAAGCCTCTTAAAGTAAGTGGCTTAAAGGCAACTTGTATTAAACCTATATGTATAAACCTATGTGATTCCCTATAAGGCGCTAAATCACTTTCTGATAATAATCTGAAAGTGGCATGGTCACTATCTACAGTGATGGTTTTTTCAGTAGTTTTAACTACTTGTTTAAACATCCATTCGAAGGTTCCTAACTGGTATATTACATTATGTTTGACTAATGGTATAGTCCACTTATTAAGAAGATCTAATCCATAGGTGACTAAAATATTTTTATATTCTTTGCTAGCACAGAGGATATAATTAATATTGTGAATAAATTGAAGTTTTCTATTTGGAATACAAAATATATTATATCTCCTGGTTTTATATATTTATATATATATACGTACATCAGAAAGTATATGTATCCAGATACTTTAATATCTTATAACTCAAACACCTTGGATCAACATTCATTATTATTCTCAATTTTATACTTTCTTGTAGTGAACTTATATTTTTTCTTTAATTTTTATTTTATAACTCAAACACATTATTTAATAATATTTATATAATTTTTTAAAACTGTATACTCATTAATATGGGTACACGCACAAATCGCATACTACAAAATTAGTTTATATTAAAGTAAAGTGTAGTAAAAATCTTTTAGCAATCACATAGGCAATGAGAATAAGTAAATGATAAATTTTAGTGAGAGGAGTAATAATGCAAGAACTGGTTTTGTTCAGCAATAAATGGTCCAAATTCAGGATAAGGATGTCTGCTGTAAAAATATATATCATATTTTGCAAAACCATATCAATTAATATAAATAATGATATTTTAAGATATTAATAAGTACTAAATAATTATTTAACAAAATAATATACATTAATAATAGCTATCTAACCACTTTCAATAACCCGAGTCACTGTAATGAAAGTGCCACGGGCATGGAGCTAGAAACATGACCGGTCGAACAATGTTACTGAAAGAGAAAAATGCACTGAAGGATGGAGGGCAGTTAAAAGTGAAAGAGGTATGTGTCTACAAATGTATTACAAAAAATGGAAAGAATAATCTTGTAATTATATCATATAATTATATTTAATTCTTTACCCATTTCCATCGAGAATTGGAGAGTGTATTTTGTATTGTGTACCCTTCTCCCAGTTTTCTACAAATAAGCTAAATTGTATATTGTGTAATTACGCCCAATCACACTCAAATTAAATTTCTTTGTGGTTTTTCAAACAAGCTCTTAATTACGCTAATAGGAAATCCATTGAAGTTTACGTTACTAACAAGAGCTATTTCAAAACTTTTAGGGATGACGGGCGCGAGTAGGGCATGAAGTAAAAGAAGGATAAAGTTTTTAGAGATGTTTGAATTTACAAAACTAGAGCAACTATTAGCTAGACTGATTCAAATATTAATAACCGCATTAGTTAACTTTTGAGTTTTGGCAAGTGGACCTGTTTTTGTTTTGGGGTCTTTCATATATATACTATCATATCTATCAAAAGTTTGAAGATCTGCACATTGAAGGAAAGCTGTAGAATTCGAAATCAAAGGATAAATCAAAGGTTGTTCGTTGAAATAAGGATTTCCTCACAAATGAAAAATTCTATCAAGATTGCCAATCAAGACTCAAATCAACAGAAGTTCCACACTTATTCTTCGAAAGAATCATCTTTCGATTCATTCCAAGGATTATTTCCTTTGGAATTGAAGTCTCTCAAGATCTGCCACAATCAAATCAAAACAGATTTTTCACGATGTATATATTGTGAAACGACCAAGAGATGTGACATACATTGATCGAACCAACCTCTTGCTCTTTGTTCTACTCTAAGCAAGCATTGTAATCTGAGTTTGATTTACTGTGTAACTAGTGGAAAGAAAAAAGGGAGGGGGGGAGGATATTGGTGAGGCATTGTACCAAAATACAAAGAGTGAACTTAGAACTAAAAGGCAGTTGGTGTTTGTGATAACATCAACACACTTGTACGAAGTTTTTAAGAAGCTTTGAAGAGAGAACCCTTTTGCAACCCAAGGGGACTGGATAGAAATCACAATGAATTCGAACCAGTATTAAAATACTTGGTGTTATTTTATTTTTGCACTTCACATTTTGTCTTTATCATTTACCTTGCATCTATTTCTAGTCGACTAATCAGTAAACTAGTCAACTGCTTAGTCGTAAAAAGAAAATACAATAATTCAACCCCTTCTTGTACTTTCAATTGGTATCAGAACATGTCTCATATTTTGATTTTACTTAACAGCTAGTGAGAAAAGATCATGTCAAATTAAGTAATCATCGGAGATCTATTTCAAGATGGAACTTAACAGGCAAGGCCCCCATACTTCAATGCACAACACTTCTCACATTGGAAGGTTCGCATGATAATTCATGCAAAATCTTATGATATCAAAGTTTGGAGCATAATCAAAAAGGGAGATGATCCAATTCCATCAGGAAAGTCTAACAAGAAAACAGATAGACAAACATCCACAGAACCTATCGGCTTAGATGAATACTCTAATGAGCAAATGGCAGTAGTACAAGTTAATGCCAAGGCAGGAAATTTTCTATACAACGCGATAAGCGGAGAAGAATATGATAAGATCTCAAGTTGTGATACAGCTAAAGAAATGTGGAATAAGTTGAAAGTCACTTATGAAGGGACAAAGTAAAGGAAACAAGGATAAATCTGCTAATCCATGGTTGTGAACTTTTTCAGATGAAAGAATGTGAATTCATTGAGGAAACGTCTGCTTGATTCAGTAAAATCATTGGAGATCTAAAAGGCTTTGAGCAAGTTCGAAATTCTTTAAGAAGTCTACCTATTACTTGGCAAACAAAAGTAGTAGTGCTTGAGTCTCAAGATCAATACGAATTTTCATAAAATGAACTACGAGGAGATCTCATTGCTTTTGAGAAAATACATCTAAAAAACAAGAACATGAAGAAAAGAAGAAAATAAGTTGCATTTAAAACCTCGATCGAAGGATTTGAAGATGCAAATGACAATGACACTGAGGCTCTTGAAGAAGAGATAGCCATGGTCTCCAAAATAATGAATGGGATAATGAGAAGATACATGAAAACCAAAAAGAGAAGAATGACAGTCCAAAAGAACGTCAAGAAAATACAATGAACAAGAAAAGAACGATGAGAAATGTTATGAATGTGAAAAATATGGTCATATACAAGCCGAAAGATCTCCAAAAAAGACTCTAGAGGATTTAAAATAAATAAATCTTTTTGAAGTTGGAGTGACGAAGACAGCTCAGAGCATGAATAAATTGTAAATCTATGTTTCATGACTATATAAGAAAATGATATGAATAAGTTCTATAGTTGCTGGACAGATGAAGATGTATCTAATAAGGACAACAAGGAAACAACATAAAATTACTTCATGGCACGTGGTGAATCTAGCGAGATAAGACCCTATGAATGTGATAGATGTAATGAATTATAAGATATTCTTGATCTCACTCTAAAAGAGTCTCAAAATATTCTAAACAAATTGAAGTGACTGAATAGGGAGAAGAAGGATGGGAACTTAAACTTGAAGTTTGTGAAATCGAAAGCGATGTACTTCAAGAAGAAGTTTAGGTATTGCAATTGCAACTCAATCGCATGCCAAACCACCAGTCACAGCTCTGTCATGTTGAACCAAGTGACTTACAAGTCAACTGGAAAAAGACATGTTAGAAATAGATCTACTAGTACTGACACTACTAGTAGATCAAATGATAAATCCACTCCTGTATGTCATTATTGTAATAGAACTGGTCATAAGTATTCCGTTTGTAGATTTCGTAGCTCAAATATTTCAGGATGGATCTAGAAGCCCAAAAACAGTCCTGATATTGCTAGAACTAACCAAAAAGGACCCAAGAAAGATTGAGTACCTAAAATAAGGCAATAATTTTATTTTGCAGGAACACCACAGGAAAAGTCAAAAAGAGAAATGGTATCTAGACAGTACGTGTTCTAGTCACATGACGGGTGACAAGAATCTATGCAAAGAAGTTACAAAAATAAATGGAATAAATGTCAAGCTCGATGATGATTTGAAAGGAAAAATCGTTGGAACCTATACAGTTCCATTCAATAATAATTGTGATATTACATAAGATTATCTTGTGGATAGACTCAACTAGAATCTCCTAAGCATAAGTCAATTGTTCGTTTTAGGATATGAAGTCAAATTGAAGAAAACAAGTTGTGCTATTGAAGATGAGACAGGTAAAATTATTCTGCTAGGAAAAAGGTATGAAAATGTTTATATTCTAGACTGCATTAAAAATTTAGAGGGTCACATTTATCTGGCATCCATATCTGATGACCATAGCTTTGGCATAAGAAACTTGGTCATGCAAGCATGCACCTAATTAAAAAAATTTCTAGACATGACCTAGTTATTGGTCTTCCTAAGCTCAATTTCTCTAGAAACCATGTATGTGATGCATGCAAACTTGTAAAACAAACTAGAAATTCTTTCAAATCCAAAGATGTTGTGTCCACAACTAAGCCTCTGCAGCTACTACACATGGATTTGTTTGGAACTACTAGAATTGCTAGAATTGGAGGTAAACAATATACCTTTGTCATTGTTGATGATTACTCACATGTTACATGGGTAATATTTTTATATCACAAAGATGAAGCCTTGAAGAATTTTAAGATAATTGAGAGAGAAAAAAGGTATCTCATCTCGACCATACAAAGCGATCATGGAGGAGAATTCAAGAGCAGATCATTTGAAGAACTTTGCAACGACCAAGGATACACCCCCTAGATCACCTCAACAGAATGGAGTGGTCGGACGCAAAAATAGAACCCTATAAGATATGGCTAGAACAATGATATTGGAACATTCTCGGCCAAATCACTTTTGGTAAGAGGCATTCAGCACATCATGTTATATTCTTAACAGATGTCTCATATTACCTATATTGAAGAAGACTCCATATGAACTGTGGAAAGGTAAAAACCCAACCATAGGCTACTTTTATCCCTTCGGAAGGAAATGTTTTGTCCATAATAATGGTAAAGACAATCTTGGTAAGTTCGATCCTAGAAGCAACGAAGGTATATTTCTTGGCTATTCAAATAACAATATATCATTTAGAGTTTATAATAAACATACATTATGTGTAGAGGAATGAGTTCATATTATCTTTGATTATAATAACTCTATGGCCGAGAAAGGAATCATTGCAGCTGATGAAGACATTAACCAAGACATATAGAAGAAGAATGAATCTCAGGATTCATAGAAGTCTTTTGACAGAAGCAATGAACCTCCAAAGTAGACTAATGAACCTATCACCAATCATGCTGAATCTCAAAAGGAGTTGACCACTCAGCTACCTGAAAAGAGACCAAATGAATGGAGAAATGAACCTGAATATCCGCAGAAGTTCATCATAGGAAATCCAAATGATGGAATGAAAATCAGAGGAGCTCTCAAGAAAAAGGCCAACATCGCACTTATATATATCAAATCGAACCAAAGAAGGTTGATGAAGCCTTAAAGGACTCCATCTGGGTACAAGCCATGCAAGATGAACTTGATCAATTTGACAAAAATCAAGTATGAAAATTGGTGCCTAAGCCAGCAAATACTGCAATCATTAGAACCAAATCGGTATTCAGAAACAAGTTGAATGAAGATGCAAAGTTAGTCAGAAACAGAGACAAACTAGTTGCTCAAGGCTACTCACAGCAGGAAAGAGTCGACTATGATGAAACATTTGCTTTGGTAACTCGGTTAGAATCAATTCGTATGTTACTTGCATATGTTTCATTTAAAGGTTTTAAACTATTTTAAATGGACGTTAAAAGGTCTTTTTTAAACGGTTTTATTGATGAGGAAGAATATGTAAAATAACCACTTGGTTTTGAGAACTCACAATTTCTTTACAATGTGTATAAGTTGACTAAAGCACTATATGGACTCAAGCAAGCCCCTCGATCTTAGTATAAGAGGACTCTTTTCTATCTTATCGTGGATTTACCAGAGGTAAAGTAGATACTACATTATTTATCAAAATATCCTCTGAAGGTAATCTCATTATTTAGATTTATGTCAATGCTATTTTTGGTAGTACTAACTCCATTTTGTGCAAGGATTTCTCAAATCTCATGCAGAGTGAGTTCGAATGTGTATGATGGCAGAACTCACATTCTTTATTAGTTTTCAAATTCAGCAATCAGAAAGAGACATATTTATTTGTCAGACAAAGTACACTACAGAGTTGATTCAAAATTTCGGTATGAGCAACGTTAAAGCACTTGGAACGCCTATGAGTCCATCAACCACTCTTGATAAAGATGAGAAAGGAAAATCAGTGGACGAAATTAAGTACGTGGAATGATTGGATAACTACCATACTTAACTGCCAGTCGACCAGATATCATGTTCAGTGTGTGTAAATGTGCCAAGTTTCAGTCAGCTTCTAAGGAGTCACATTTAATAGCAGAAAAGCGAATATTTTGTTATCTTATCAGAACTACCTCTCATAGACTATTGTATCCACATTCTAACAATTTTAAATTTGAAGGATTTTCATATGCTGATATTGCAGGTGACAAAGAAGTCGGGAAAAGCACTAGTGGAACATCAATTGCTGGGAAAATCATTATTTTCCTAGAATAGCAAGAAATAAAGATCAGTAGCCTTGTACAAAACCGAGGCAGAGTACATTTCCATTGGACAATGCTGCGCTAAACTACTCTGGATGTCCCATCAATTTGGTGGCTATCAATTATCTCTTAAACTTATGCAAATATTATGTGACAATTCTAGTGCTATACGTCTTTCAAAAGAATCTTGTGCATCATTAAAGAGCTAAGCATATAGACATCAAGCATCATTTCATTAGATATCATATTCTTAAAGAAGATATAGAATAAATATTTGTTAGCACCAATGATCAATTAGCATATATTTTCACAAAATCCTTACTTGAAGATAGATTTTGTGTTTTACGAGACTTGCTTGGCATTATTTCACTTAGTACCAAAAATAAGGACCTATGTGTTACTATTATTTTTACTACCACTTCTGATTTATTTTCTTATGTGTGTAAGTATCATTAATGAGCGCCTCTTTTTTCCTTCTTTTAACATCTTTTCACGACTCTCTAGGAAGGAATATCAATCGTCATGTCTATTCACTGAAACCTTTTCCTTTTTGTACTCAACTGTCAAACTCACTCCTTTTTAGCTCCCTTCAAAATTTTCAATCTCTCACATCAATTCTATCACACTCAAACCCTTCTTATTCACTCATCAATGGCAAAAAATTCCAAAAACCTTTTTTCCTCCACTTGAAAGATTACTCGCACCAAATCAAAACCCTCGTCACAGCCTTCGGAACCAATCGATTTAGGGTCAGATCACTCAGAAGACTTATCCTCTTCACATGTAAAACCTCTAATGATACGCATAGTTTGAATGACAAAGCCCTATTCAAATGCCCCATAGAAGATAATCTTGAGTCGCTCACTCCAAAGAAACCCAAAATAGACCTCACAAGCTCTTTAGGTTCTGACATCAACTTCTGGGACATCCCAAATAGAGACGCCTTCATTGTATTTAAGGACAAACCAATAGCCCGTGGCAGGGTTATTGATCTAGACGACATGGAAATCCTCAACTGCAATGTCAAGGAACTCTTTGATTTTAAAGGTTGGAAAAACTTTCTCTCTCTACCTCCTCCAAAGGTTTATGAAGCCCTAGTTAAAATTTTCTATGCAAATCTTCGTTCCCCCAAACCTGACAAATTAGAGTCTTTAGTTCTTGGTAAGTGTATTGTTCTGGATTGTGCCCTATTTGATTCCATTTTTCAGTGTAAGTGTTCTAGATTCTCAATGTTTTTCAAAAATACATGACCTAAAGACTTTGACATTTCTCTTGAATAAGAAAAATGATGGATATCTCAGTCACCCAACGATTCCCTTCCTAGTCAATTAGGCCCTAGTGATGTAAGCTTTGAAACCCGAGTTCTCGCACACATTGTGGAAACAACCCTTCTTCCCCTTACAAGATCATTCTCTACCTTCTCCCAACGAGATACCTTTCTTGTTTATTGCCTCATGACTAAGCATAAAGTTAAGTTGTCCTCCTGGGTTATCAACTTCATAATTGAGAGTGTCGATGATCCCACAAACCTTCCCTACGATATAGTTATCTCCCACCTTCTCAAAGCCCACAACATATCCCTTTCCAACTATCCCTTTGTTACAGTCACCAGGTCCTATAACTACAGAGTCTTTGCTAGCATGGGATATGTTGCTGTGAAGGGCACTTGGATAAAAAAGCAAGAAGGGGAAGCTAATATTACTCAGACTTACTCCAAATCCAAAGCATTTGTTTCTTATCCTAGTTCTTGTGACTCTGATCTTGTGGAAAAGTTAAGTGCTATCGTACAACAAGCTGACCATTATCAAGGATTTGCTGGTCACCACTCAAACAACAATTGGAGATATTCATGACATATCAAAGTAGGTTGGTTCTGATGTATAGATAAGAGTGAAAATTCTCAGGACATCAGAGAACGTAGTCAAAGCCTTCTAGGAAATGCATGACATGATCAATGAGATATCAGTCACAGTAAATGCTAGCTTTTATCATCTTAAGGAAGCTATCTGCAACACCCTCACTTATTTTTTGTGTCACTAAATTTGTTGGTGGATGGATGTTTAGGATAATACTTTCTTTTCTGTTTATTTTTGGACTCGATTTCCAGTCATGGGTTGTACTGTTAAGATAGTTATATCTGCTCTAGCATGCTTAACTAGTTAACTATACTTAGCTTTGACATACTTTTGCCAATATGATGCTTTTTGTTGATGCCAAAGGGGGAGAATAAGATTTACAAGTACAATTTCTGATTTTATGGCTGCCTAGGTAAGGGGGAGTCAACTTATAAGAATACATGTCCACATTGGAGAAGATGTCCAGTTGAGGGGGAGTCAGCTACAACAGAAGAAGAGTCGACTAATATGGATAGGGAAGTAAATTGATTTTATCTTGTTATTTTGTCATCATCAAAATGGGGGATATTGCTAGATCCAAATTTCAATGATGAAAAATAACATAATATATATTCGTAGTTACATTACAGGAGCAAAGGAAAGGACAAGAAAGATTAACAAAAATATGTGAAGGAAGACAAGAAAGGAAGGAGCAAAGGGAAAGAAGAAAAGATCTCTGAAGATCTGACAACCCATCCGTAGGAAGATAAGAAAGGAAGGACCAAAATCAGAGGAGTTCAAGATTGCTAACAATTCGCCTATTATATTTATCGAAAATCTGAAGATCTGCTCATTAAAGGATGTAGAATTCAAATCAAAGGCTATTAGTTGAAATAAGAATTAACTCACAGATGAAAAATTCTATCAATATCGCCAGTCAAGACTCAAATCAATGGAAGCTCCACACTTATTCTTGGAATGAATCATCTTTCGATTCATTCCAAGGATCAATTCCTTTGGGATTGAAATCTCTCAAGATCTGCCATAATCAAATCAAACAAATTTCTCAAGGTGTATATATTGTGAAACGACCAATAGAAGTGACATTCTTTGATCTAACCAACCTCGTGCACTTTGTTCTACTCTATGCAAGCATTGTAATCTGAGTGTGATTTACTGTGTAACTAGTAGAGAGAAGAAAGAGAGAGAAATATTGGTGAGGCCTTGTATCAAAATACAAAGAGTGAACTTAGAACTGAAAGGCAGTTGGTGTTCGTGATAACATCAACACACTTGTACGAAGTCTTTAAGGAGCTTTGAAGAGAGAATCCTCTTCAAACCCAAGGGGACTTGTCACGACCCCAAATTTTCCTCCGTAGGATATCGTGATGGCACCTAGTATCTAAAACTAGGTAAGCCGATTACTTACAATAACCTAAGTAAATTTAATATAAATACCAAAACAAAAGCGAAATAGGCCTACATGACAATTATCATAACAACCTCCCAAGATTTGATAATACAGTCACGAACTATAGTTGAATACATGGAATGATCTCAAATATTGAAATACAATACTGTTCAAATGACAAGCTGATTGTACAATGTAAGGAAAGGACTCCAAGAGAATACGATGACCAAGCAGCTCTACCTTGAATCCTCGCGATCAACAAGCTAACTCTTCCCGAGTCTGATATCTCCAATATCTGGCTCTGCAAAAAAATGTGCAGAAGTATAGTATGAGTATGCCACAGTCAGTACCCAATAAATATCAAGACTAACCTCGGTGAAGTAATGACGAGGTACAAGTCAAGACACCTACTAGACAAAATAACCCGTGCGGTATAGAAGTATAAAGCTAATAATGGAAAGAATGAATCAGTAAACGGCAACAAGAATCAACATGTGATATAAACAGCAAAGCAATAAGAACACCATGAAAGTACCATTGAAACCAAACAAGGAACACAATTGACAACAAATTAATCAAGTCGTTCTAACACGAGTTTCACAACGAAATTACTTTTAGATACCTCATATTATAGTCACAAGTCACGGGTCTCAACCCACCATCATATGCTCACGACACCTTGTGCCCATATTTCAAATCACAACCGCACTGACAACTCATGTGGTGATTTCTCAATCTATCTGGCATGATCACAGCGTCACAATCACAATCCACCTGTCGTGGTCACAGGCTCAATACCAACATGAAAATAGATAATACAAGAACACATGGGCATGATCGATAAATGTCAAGTTTCCTATTCCTGAGCTAGTATAAGTGGCATGCATGGTGTATGCTTGTGCGAGTGTACTACTGCAGCCCAATTCAACAAGTAATATCAAAGACATCAAGTAGCTCACCGAAGCAACACAACAATACATGTAAGGTGTATGACATACACAAGGAAAAAGCATACCATCACACGAATATCACCAACAAAATGTCCCCAAGGCATCACACATCATCCTTGACGTTGTCACCCTTATCTCTCTGATAGCCACCCGTATCACTCCGCCCTGACAATATTATTAGCCATTCATATCACTCTGACAGCTACCCATATCACTCTGCCCTAACAATATCATTAGCCACCTGTATCATTCTTAAAGCCACATGTATCATTATGTATCATAGCCACCCTTATCGCTCTGCCCGGACAATAACACAATAACCACCCGTATCGCCCCGTACATCCAACAACAGTGAGATAACACCCTTATACCCCGCATAACAACAACGGTGAAATGCCACCCTTATACTCCTATAACGATAGACCATTGTGGCCCGTCCCTTCCCCGGACCCCGCGCATAGTGGGGCTTAGTGCACCGGGCTGACCTTTTTTTTAAAACTCGGCATAACAACAACCAAACCACACAACAATTCACATGAGCTAACATTAAAACAACACGACATATCAACTCGTACCATAAGTGCCCATAGGCCACAACCTTTTCAAAAATCCAACAATATCAATATTTCCATAATAAATAACACATGGCTTGAACACAATATGTATAGAATTTCAATAACAACAAAATGAAAGGGAAAATAGCTCAATGAGGAACAACACCCCCTTTAAATACAACTTCAATTAAAAATAGACTAATGACTTTCGATAAACTCAATTCCAATTTATTGTTTAAGGGTAAACTCGATAGTGAAAGTATCTCCAAGAAATGACAAACTTCGGATTCTTGTGTATGAATTAGGCTAACAATTAGAGAGATGGCACGAACTAGTACTACATCTAAATGCATGAGAATACCCGGCAACAAAAGGATATCATGGAAAAACACTTTCAACTAATAATAACTCAATAATAAAAGAAATCACATAATGATAAAAGTGATATCAACTTCAAATAAGGCATATAAGAGAAAACTCAATTAATAGAGAATGTGACATGTAACGACAACTTCAAATAAAGCGTGTGATAGTAGCCATGACGAGTAAAAGATATAACATGTTCTAACAATTCCAAATAAATACATGAAAGAAACCTAAGAGCCTAAACCGGTTAATTCCCATATATAATCCCGAGTACATACTCATCACCTCGCATACTCGTCACCTCGCGTACACACAAGATACTTACCTCAAAGAGGCCAAATCGATACTAAGATGGCCCAAGATATGATAAAAATGGCCAAATCCTCGATATATCATGATGTTGCCCAGGGATTCTGCATTTGCGTACCAAAATGCGCACATGCGCTCTCGCTTTTGCGATCCAACACCCGCACCTGAGGTTATCCCTTACCATACCAGCAACCACACCTGGACCTGCGGTCCTACACCCACAGAAGCAAAACTTCTGCCCAGAGTTTAACATCACAGAAGCGGCACAAAGCACACAAAAGCAGTCCCGCTCCTGCGCTCCAAAATGCGCAGGTATAAAACACTAGAACTAGACTTGCCTAAAAACATGGAAACAATCTGAAACTAGTCCGAAAAACACCCAGGACCCCCGAGACCCCGTCCAATCATACCAATAAGTTCCATAACATAACACGGACCTGCTTGAGACCTCAAATCACCTAACACAGCATCAAAATTATGAATCGCACCTCAAATCAAACTTAATGAACTTATGCATTTTCAACTTCTACAACTCGCGCCAAATCATATCTAATCAATTTGGAATGACGTCAAATTTTTCATGCAAGTCCCAAATGACACAATAGAGCTATACCATCTTCCGGAATCGAAATTCGAACCCGATATCAACAAATTCAACTCACGGTCAAACCTATCAACCTTCCAAACCTTCAACTGTCCAACTTGAGCCAAAATGCATCGAATCAACCTACAAACCTCCAAATCAAAATCTAGGCATAAGACTACGTCCAAAATTTACATATGAAGCTATTGAAATCATCAAAACATCATTCCACAGTCGTCTAAACAAAAGTCAAACTCCAGTCAACTCTTACTGCTTAAGCTTCTAAAATAAGAATCATTCTTCCAATCAATCCTGAATTATCGAAAAACTAAACTCGACCATACTCACAATCTATAATACATAATATGAAGTTGCTCGAGACCTTAATCCACCGAACGACACGCTAATTCTCAAAACGACCAGTTGGGTCATTTTATTCTCCCCCTCTTAAACAAACATTTGTCCTCAAATGTTCCAAGAACCATTCTGAAATCATCAAATCACTGCATGTACTCATCCTACACATAATCGCGGGTGATCCCATGTCACCCCAATCCACATAGGCCCCATAACACCATCTCAACTGAAAATTATTCCTTCCACCCACACTGATAAACCTTGGAACCAAAATTTTCACGATCCGATCTGTCATGCCCCGAACCTGGGGGGTGAGACCGGCACCCGGTGCCTCACTTAACCTAGCGTACCAACTTGCGACTGAGGGACTCTGAACATACAATGTAATACTTTGGCCATGGGGCCATATTGCAAGACGATTTGCGAAGAAAAATATAGAACTGAACTGAAACGAGCTTTGACTAAACATCAATATAAATCTAGGTCGCCAAGGCTGTCATAACTACTACGACTAACAAACCAACAAATATACATACAAGGCCTACAAGCCCAACATACTGCACTAACTGACAGGATATGTCTACAAGTCTCTACTGATAGATGTATTGTGATCGTAACATATATACATATATACACAAAATGTACATAAAACTCTAGACCCGTCAACTCCGAAGGACATGGAGCTTATCGATCAAGCTCATCTCAGGAAATACCTACTGAGGAGGTCTACTCGTTTGTCTATCTGAACCTGAACGCATGAAATGCAGTGTCCCTAGAAAAGGGACGTCACTCGAAAATAATGAACCGAGTATGTAAGGCAATAAAATAACTGAAAGCTGAAACTGAACTGATAATATAATAACTGAAAGTAACTAAGAGTTAAAGATGATCAGGAGATGTACTTACCTGATGATACTGACTCAACTCTCTCAATATAGTAAGTAAAATAAATGCCTGGCCCTATAAGGCTCGGAATGTGTAACTGCTCTGCCGTAGTAGGCTAGTTCATAGGCGCTCGGCCATACTAGGATCTGTATCTCGGCCATTCTAGGCTCACTCATAGGTGCTTGGCCATAATAGGCTCGGAATATAACTTACCATCTAATATCAGGTTGCCCAATATGTACCTGTCCACCGATTATAGCTCGATGGTGGTGAAAATACTGTAATATTATAAATATATAGACCCTTTGCTCTCTTGCTGGAAGAAGACAATGCTCAATTGAATATAAAATCCCGATAACTGAGAATAATATAACTTATGAGACTAGGATAATGTATGTAAATTCAGGAATATGAACTTCTCTTTATGCCTCGTTATCAAACACATGTAGTTGCGAGAACATGCCAAAATGAAGGAAGGACTTAGCCTTAACATACCTTATCACAATATTTCCAATCACCAAGTTGAACTTGTCTCTTCGCGCCTTAATCTACAACAACGATAATAATACTATCATTAAGTTACGAAAGGTACAACAATCGCCCAACGAACGACAAGCTTATTTTGTATTAAAACGGGCAACATCTCCCCTATAATTCTTACTTCCTCCAAATTCAAGATAATACCAACAACACAAGAACACAACAATAACAACATATATACATTATTTTCCAACCTTATATACACCAGAAAATACTACAAAATATCCCAACACACCCCAATCTCCTCAAACACAAAATGACCATCATAGTAGTATCGAACAGCCCGAAAATGTTACGACGAACGACCAGCCCACCACCCTGCATTTATGTAGTGTTTCTCCACACTCTTCCTCCTCCAAAACTCCACAAAACAGTAGTAAAACATGCATCCAACAGCAACACAAAATATTCCATTACAAGTGAATAACTCGAACTCACGGCTTTCGATCAACGTCCCGTGAGTTCTTAGAAATATAGAACGACTTACCGTGTATTTACAGCAGAAAAAATGGATGAAAAAGAGAAGTAAACTTACCTTATTTGTTGTATAACTCATCTCCTATCTTGGTTCTTTAAACTATAGGTTTTACCTCCAATTAGAACATGACAGGGAGAGAAAATCAATTAGAGTTTGTAGGAAATTTTTTCGAAGATGTTTGCAGGGGTTTTGTCACTACCCCAAATCTACACTGGCCGTGATGGCGCCTATCGTGAAACTAGGCTAGCCAATTTACTGAATATAAAACAAGGAACTTTCCATTTAAATAAATAACGCGATTTATCATAAATATTCCACTCTTAATATTTCACAAATGCGGATAAGTAATGAAAACATCTGAACAAAATCCCCAAAACCCGGAGTCATCCGTCATGAGAAACTAAATAGAACACAGAATCTGACACGGTTTTTCCTTAATACATCAAGTCTAGGAAAAATGTAAATAGCTACAAAAAAATGAGAGGGAGAAGGGTGGGTCTGCGAACGCCGTGCAGCTACCTCACAGTCTCCGACAAGCTCCACTGACAACAACCGAGTCTCACTTGATCCGGGCACCNGAAGAAAACTACACCGCAATGCCTTTTCCCCTCGACTCAGACTCAACGCACTCCGAATCTATTCAAAACAGATTCATATCATCAAAATATGCAAAAGGGACAAAGCCCACTCGAAAAATATCTAATTTACATAAAAAAATCCCGAAATTGGCCAAATCCGACCCCCGGTCCTACATCTCGGATTCCGATAAAATTCACAAAACTAGAATCCTTACGCTCTCACGAGTTCATGCATTCCAAATACATCAAAATCGGACCCCAAATGGCTCCTCAAATCCCCAATTTATACTTTGAAATTTCAAGCCCTAATCTCCCAAATTTTCCCACTAAAACATGATTAAACAATGGAATAATCGTCATAAACACAAGATACAAGGTCTATGTATCTTACCTCACTGAATACCCTTGATTCCCCCTTAAAATCCCAGCTCAAAGCTTCAAAAACCGTCAAAAATGGTGAAGAAATAAGTGAAAACTCGCGAAGGAAACCTTATATAGGTTCTGCCCAGCAATCTTGCACCTGCGACCCCATACCCGCACCTGTGGCGCCGCACCTGCGAAAAATCCCTCGCAGGTGCGGAATCTCACTTAAGTCAAATTTCCGCATCTACGGTCGACAACACACACCTGCGGGCCCGCAGGTGCAATCCAACCTGCGCTCCCAGACCAGGTTCCACTTTCCATGTCTGCGCAAGGTATTCCGCACCTGAGCCTTCGCACCTACGGCCCCCGTCCGCAGGTGCGGCCACACCAGAAGGCCTGCACCAGCAGCCATTTGCTACAATTTTCCCAACTTCCAACCTTCCAAGATCATGTGAAATCAATCCCGAGCCCCTCGGGGCCTCAACCAAAAGGTACCAACAAGTCATATATCAATATACCAACCTAGTCGAACCTTGTTTTTTGGAACACTAAAAATAACATCAAAACACCAAATCGATCCGAATTTAAGCCTAAGGATTTCTAAACTTCCGAAATTCGCCAACGATGCCGAAACCACCCAAACCACGTCCGAATGACCTGAAAATTAGCACACACATCCCAAATGACCCTACAACCTGTTACAACTTTTGAAATTCCATTCCGACCTCGATAGCTAATTTTCCACTGCCGACCGGAAATCGCCAAAAATCCAATTTCGGCAATTCAAGCCTAATCCTACTCCGTACTTTCGAATGACATCCTGAACATACTCCTAAGTCCTAAATAATGTAATGAAGCTATTCGAGCCACAAAAACCACATTCCGAGATCATTTACCTATAGGTCAGCTTCCTATTGATTTTTCCAACTAAATCACCAACCTAAGAGACTAAGTGTCTCATTTATCATCACAACCACTCCGAACCCGATCCAATCAACCCAATTCCACACAAAAGAGCTGAACCATACAAGAANTCCGTCATGAGAAACTAAATAGAACACAGAATCTGACACGGTTTTTCCTTAATACATCAAGTCTAGGAAAAATGTAAATAGCTACAAAAAAATGAGAGGGAGAAGGGTGGGTCTGCGAACGCCGTGCAGCTACCTCACAGTCTCCGACAAGCTCCACTGACAACAACCGAGTCTCACTTGATCCGGGCACCTGGATCTGCACACAAGGTGCAGTGAGTAACGTGAGTACACCAACTCAGTAAGTAACAAATATAAATAAGTACTTGAGTGCAGTGACGAGCTTTTAAAATCATGTAAATATCATATAAGAAATATTAGTGGAAATCCATAAGTCAAGTCAGGAATCTACGTCTCGAAAGTTTCATAAACTCTAGTTTCCCTTTTCAAATATCATGTAAAACATTGATTCAACATTTATCATTTAGAGGCAGAAATACAAATAAGAGTGAAAACAGTAGTTTCATAAAAAATAAGCCCCTCGGGCACAGTGTCACTCATAAATAAAGCCTCTCGGGAAGCCTCTCAGTCACTCGTGACTCATCTCTCGTCAATCAACACTCATACTTAGCACTTACGCTCAATAGGTATCATATAATAACCGTTGCGGCGTGCAGCCCGATCCAATATATATCTCGTTGCGGCGTGCAGACCGATCTAATATATATATATATATATATATATATATATATATATATATATATATATATATATATATATATATATATATATATATATATATATATATATATATATATANAAGATACAAGGTCTATGTATCTTACCTCACTGAATACCCTTGATTCCCCCTTAAAATCCCAGCTCAAAGCTTCAAAAACCGTCAAAAATGGTGAAGAAATAAGTGAAAACTCGCGAAGGAAACCTTATATAGGTTCTGCCCAGCAATCTTGCACCTGCGACCCCATACCCGCACCTGTG
The DNA here is from genome assembly GCA_005239525.1 of Nicotiana knightiana. Taxonomy (NCBI): domain Eukaryota; kingdom Viridiplantae; phylum Streptophyta; class Magnoliopsida; order Solanales; family Solanaceae; genus Nicotiana; species Nicotiana knightiana. The sequence continues at coordinate 188,146 of ML419514.1, forward strand.
GCGCCGCACCTGCGAAAAATCCCTCGCAGGTGCGGAATCTCACTTAAGTCAAATTTCCGCATCTACGGTCGACAACACACACCTGCGGGCCCGCAGGTGCAATCCAACCTGCGCTCCCAGACCAGGTTCCACTTTCCATGTCTGCGCAAGGTATTCCGCACCTGAGCCTTCGCACCTACGGCCCCCGTCCGCAGGTGCGGCCACACCAGAAGGCCTGCACCAGCAGCCATTTGCTACAATTTTCCCAACTTCCAACCTTCCAAGATCATGTGAAATCAATCCCGAGCCCCTCGGGGCCTCAACCAAAAGGTACCAACAAGTCATATATCAATATACCAACCTAGTCGAACCTTGTTTTTTGGAACACTAAAAATAACATCAAAACACCAAATCGATCCGAATTTAAGCCTAAGGATTTCTAAACTTCCGAAATTCGCCAACGATGCCGAAACCACCCAAACCACGTCCGAATGACCTGAAAATTAGCACACACATCCCAAATGACCCTACAACCTGTTACAACTTTTGAAATTCCATTCCGACCTCGATAGCTAATTTTCCACTGCCGACCGGAAATCGCCAAAAATCCAATTTCGGCAATTCAAGCCTAATCCTACTCCGTACTTTCGAATGACATCCTGAACATACTCCTAAGTCCTAAATAATGTAATGAAGCTATTCGAGCCACAAAAACCACATTCCGAGATCATTTACCTATAGGTCAGCTTCCTATTGATTTTTCCAACTAAATCACCAACCTAAGAGACTAAGTGTCTCATTTATCATCACAACCACTCCGAACCCGATCCAATCAACCCAATTCCACACAAAAGAGCTGAACCATACAAGAATGAAACAGAAACGAGAAAAACAAGGTTAAACTCTCGGAACGACCGGCTGGGTCGTTACAGGTTTAGGTCTTGTTATTATGTAATGTACTGAGTGTTATATTGCAGGATATAAGACCTTACATTGGGATCTTTGACCGACCCAAAATAGCCCATTTTTGGACTCTCATTTTAGCAAGTAGGTGACACACTTACTTGTCACCTAGCAGCCTGCGTAGTCTTGAAAAATTACATATCCCCCAATTCTGATGTTGTATTGATAAACGGTTTAATGCGTTAAAAAATAGACTCATAGAGCTTCAATTTGATGGGTGGAAACCCATAACTCTAAGTATATTAGGAGAAAATCGCAGTTACATTTGACCCAAATTTTCAGTATAACTTTTGAATGTAACTTGTGATGACTTTCATTGACTTTTGTTCCACAACTTGCTTGACTTAAAAAAATAGCACAAGAATATAATAAGAATAACATAACTCATAACATAACCTCCTTACCATGTTAAGCACCCTAGTCTCACCCTAAAAGTATATGTTCTAACATTCACAACTTGTCGACTTTCGACAAAACATTATTTTCTTCAATTCCTTAGCTTATAAACCTTCAAACCCTCTATGTAATTGTTGTTCGTGATCTTCAATATATGTAACATCTGAGGTAACATGATAACTTACTTTATATACTTCCAAAGATGATCTCATTTTTGGTCTTACATTAATTTACTTACGATGCACTTTTACGTACGAAAATATGGGGTGTAACATCATTCCCCCCTTTAGGAACATTCATCCTCAAATGTTTACTCTTAGAGACTTGGGGAAATTTTGCCAGAGTCTCTTCCGTACACTAAATTAAAACCAACCTGCACGCAGCTAGAAAACATACTATACATGTCATACATGGCCAATGTGTATAAATAGCAACACTTGGCCTCACACAGCCGTCAATCATAAATACTGAAAGTCAAAAATAAGAGCTTATCTGATGACCTACTAGCCTGAATAGAGTTGTGTTGAAGTATCCCATCTCAAGCCATACCTTCAGTTTGAAATAGGTGGGAGAATTTAGACTTCATTTCTTCCTCTGCTTCCCACGTCATCTCTTCCATATTCTTGCTTCTCCATAACACCTTCACGGAGGCTACCTCCTTATTTTGTATCTTGCGTATTTGTCGGTCTAGGATGGAAAATGGAACTCCTCGTATTACAAGTCCTCCTTAATATGTACATCATCTGTGGGCACCACTGGGGAATGCACTTCTGTAGCATAGATACGTGAAAAATCGGATGGACAGATTCCAATTCTGAGGGCAATTCTAACTCATAAGCTACTTGGCCCACTCTATGAATGATCCTATAAGGCCCAATATACCGTGGGCTAAGCGTGCCTTTCTTCCCAAACCTCATCACGCCCTTCATACACAGCACCTTTAAGAATACCCAGTCATCAACCCCGAAATCTAAGTTTCGTCGCCGCATGTTAGAATATGACTTCTAATGACTCTGAGTTGTCAACAGTCGCTCCTGGATAAGCTTTAACTTCTCTACGGCATGTTGAATCAAGTATGGCCCATGTTTAACCCAGATTCTCCAACATCAAACCACCCTACAGGATATCTTCACTTCGACCATACAAAGCCTCCTACGGAGCCATCTGGACACTGGAGTGGTAACTGTTATTATATGAAAACTCGATAAGAGGTAGATGTTCATCCCAACTTGTTTTAAAATCAAGCACACATGCTCGTAACATATCCTCGAGCATCTGAATTGTGCGCTCAGCTTATCCATCAGTCTGTGGATGAAAAATTATGCTGAGATTCACCTGAGTTCCTAGACCTCTCTGAAATGACCTCCAGAAATGTGTTGTAAACTAGGCCCCATGGTTAGATATAATATATATTGGTACTCCGTGTAGCTGTATTATCTCCTTAATATATAACTTCGCATAATCTTCAATTGTATATGTAGATCTGACCGGTAGAAAATGAGTTGATTTCATGAGCCTGTCGACTATCACCCATATATAATCGAACTTACGATGAGAACGCGGCAAACCCGTGAATAAGTCCATGTTTATCGCCTCCTATTTCCACGTCGAGATCTCTATAGTCTACATTAGCCCTCCGTGATTCTGGTGCTCTACCTTCACCTGCTGGCAACTAGGACACTGGGCGACAAACTCAGCAATGTTCTTCTTCATATCGTTCCACCATTACACATCATTAATGTCATGATACATCTTCGTCGACCCAGGATGAATGGAGTACCACAAATAATGTGACTCTGACATAATCCTATTTCGTAGCCCTGCTACATCTGGAACACATAGACGACCCATGTATCTGACAGCCCTATCTCTCTTGAGCTCTAACAACGGCTTCTTCTGTTTTGGAACTCGCTCTAACTCGACCAACTCTGGGTCCTCGTATTGCCTTTCCTTGACTTCAGGTATGAGAGATGATTTTGTAATGTTTTGGAGTACAATTCCACCATCGTCAGAATCTACTAATCGAACCCCCAAACAAGCCAATTGATGAATCTCTCTAGTTAATTGTCTTTTCTCGACCTCTACATGTGCTAAGCTACCCATAGATTGGTGACTTAAGGCATCTGCTACAACATTAGCTTTCCCTGGATGGTAGAGAATGTTGACATTGTAATCTTTCAATAACTCAAGCCATCGCCTCTGTTGCAAATTCAACTATTTTTGCTTGAAGATAAATTGTAGGCTTTTATGATTTGTAAATACATCAACATGAACACCATATAAATAATGCATCCCTATCTTAAGTGCATGGACAACCGCAGCTAACTCGAGTTCGTGGGTTGGATAATTCCTCTCGTGCTTCCTTAACTGCCTTGAAGCATACACAATACCATTCCTATGTTACATCAGGACACACCCTAACCCGACACCTCAGGCATCACAATACACGACATAACCCTCTGGACCCTATGGAAGTGTTAGAACTGGCGCTGAGCTAAACTTGTTCTTAAGCTCTTGCAAACTCCATTTCAAAGCCTTCGCCCACTAAAACTTAGTTGCTTTCTGTGTCAACTTCGTCAATGGTGCCGAAAGGGAAGAATAACTCTCTACGAACCTTTGGTAGTATCCTGCAGAACCTAGAAAGCTACGAACCTCTGTCGGAGTGGTAGGTCTAGGACAAGATTTCACGGCCTCAATCTTCTGAGTGTCTACCTTTATACCTTCATCGGATACAATATGCCCAACGAACGCTACTGATGCGAGGCTAGAATTCATGGTTTAACACGTTATATGCCTTACATTTTATGTGCGTTAATGATAAAAATACACTTTGTATGTGCATAATGGAGTTTATTTCATGTGTAGGTGCATCGGAGATGGAAACCGAGCTAAATGGATGCAAATACATCAAAAATACGCTTAAGAGTCGAAAAGAGAACACCCGGGTGTTAGCCGCGCGTTTGGCCCCTAAAGCCAGGCTGACCCTGGCGTTAGTGGGGCGTTTGGCCCCTAATGCCAGGCCTGCCCTGGCTTTAAGGGGGCGTTTGGGCCCAAACGCCTGGGTCCCGAGGTCTGGTCAATTCCGAGTTTTGAAGAATTTAAGTGTTTCCCGGTTGGAATAGAAGTCTCCTACACGTTTAGGGTTTGTTCTAAACATATAAATAGACCCCAAAACACAACTTGAAGGGGGATTTTCGAAGAGAGGAAGCCATTGAAGAGAAGTAAAATATCGATTTGTGCAGCTTTTATTCATTACTTTGTAGTTTAATTATGCAAGTTATTTTTGATTTGATTCTTATGAACATGTTTAGCTAATTTCTTTATCTAGGGTTTTGGTGGAACCCATTGGGAGATGAACTTATTGTATTATTAATATAGTTCTGATTGGTTGATTAATCTCTATTTGTTCAACTACGTTCTTTTTGTAGTTAATTGAATGGCCATCAATTAGATGTTCCTATTTATTATGTATCTACTTGAGAGAGAGAGTGCATATTTAGGTAGTTGTTTGAACAACACCACTCCCAGAGTATAGACGAAAGTCATAATCGAGGGTTTAGAGGTTCGATTAGAGATAAGGATACCTCGGGTGCAATCTAAAGTGAACTGTAATGCAATCTAGCTAGCGTAACTTGAGAGAGGGCGTCTAGTAAATTATCATAATTACTTGAGAGAGATTTATGGTAGATAGAGTGTTCATGATTGATAGCGACAACTAATCAAACTATAAGAAGTATCCGAGAAGGAAGTTCACCGACGGGGAAAACCGTAACTTTAGACCTTTATTACCATTGTTTACACCTTATTGTAGTTAATCTTTAGTTTTAATATTTTCATTCAGTTGAAGTAGTTTAAACAACACCAAGTGACAGTTTAGTATTCTGACAGCTTGCTTGATACGTTAAC